>JXCR01080441.1:77116-103893 GCA_002079205.1 Phalaenopsis hybrid cultivar
CTTTTGAAAGCTTGTCCACTTCATTCAATACTAAAACTGAAGTAAATAAAATGAGTTATTACACGTCCAATTTTCAAAGAAAAATGATCAAAATATAAAGTATGATAGAGAATACCAGGGAATGATTAAGTATGGTTCATATTATTTAAAAAAAAAAACCTCAAAGGTCTTGGCATTACATTTGATAATTAGCCATCATTTTTAAACATCAAATTATTGTTTTTTTTTTTTTTTTGAGGGAGGGCGCATTTACATACATAGCCGCAATTCTTAGGTACTTACATCTCACACTTATAGTTTCACATTTACGCACACACCACACAAATCTTTGATATCACATCAATTTTTTAAAAGTTAACTACAACTTTTCACACATAGGTGTAAATTTCCCTCTTCTGTTTAAAAAAATTCCAGGCACATTCCATCTGAGCACAAAATTTCTACAACTTGTATCATGTGCAATTCCTACTAGAGGATGATTCAAATCTGCTTTTCAAATGAAATTTAACATCTGGGATTTGGAGAAGATTTCATTCTCTCGATTTCTAATACTTCAACCTCTTAAGTATTAAGTCCTCATTTTTTCCTAAATAGAGCTTTATGTCAAGCATGCTGCAAAAGCCATATTTTATATCATGGATACTGTCGGCGGTCAACTTTTTCTCTCTTTTGAAAAAAAAAGACTTAATTTAATTTAAGANTGGATTTCTAATACTTCAACCTCTCAAGTATTAAGTCCTCATTTTTTCCTCAATAGAGCTTTATATCAAGCATGCTGCAAAAGCCATATCTTATATCATGGATACTGTCGGCGGTCAACTTTTTCTCTCTTTTGAAAAAAAAAGACTTAATTTAATTTAAGAGGTATATAACTTTTTACTTTTGAAAATAGTGTGTTTTAATTTTAAAAAATGAGATCAAAAGAATCTCATTCGTCTAATAGTTTATATAATCGTGTCCGATATCGCGAATAATACACATTTCTGAAAGATAAGTGTATTCCTCAGCGATGAACCCAATCATACAAACTAAAAGATTTGTGACATCTGTTTGGTCTACAAAGCTTATGTGTGATCAATAAATTCTCCTATCAAATACAAAGATTAAATAAGATTTATTTTACCTGAGTTCCAAGTTCCTTATGGAGGCAAACCCCTATTGTTAATTATATCTCAAATGACCGAAGTCACTTAAGAAAACTCTCGATTAAGATTAGTGGTTCTATATTCAAGATTCCAAAGTTTAGTTTTCAAGGTTGCTAGTAAGAAGAGTCAAATAACAACAACAACAACAACAACAAAGCCTTAATCCCACAACGTGGGGTCGGCCACATGAATCCTTTTTTCTCCANATTAGTTTTCAAGGTTGCTAGTAAGAAGAGTCAAATAAGAAATGACAAAATAGAAACAATTATTTTGGGAGGCCAAAATAGTGAGAGGTAGGANAGAGTCAAATAAGAAATGACAAAATAGAAACAATTATTTTGGGAGGCCAAAATAGTGAGAGGTAGGAAAAATCAAAGATCCCGAGGAAAACCTCGATGACTTCTAAAATTAACCTACTGTATGGTTGCATTTTAGAGACGATGTTATTTAAGTGTTTAACTCTGTCAATTTTATTATTTGGGACTTACACTTGCATAGTATCCGATTATGCAAATTGCCCGCGGAGATAGAAAGGTTTACGTCGTACCGAGTGACAACCTCAGAACCTAAGGTGAGTTAGGACATAATGCACAACCCAGTTGCACATGATCCAAAAGATAGAGTGAGGATTTACGTCGCACTGGGTGAGTTATCTCGAAGTACTATGAATTGTTATTTGATTAAACATAAGAAATGGTTTTGTTGAGGTAGGCCTTATTTTGTGTTAAGTTTTGATTTGCCGGCAGGATCCCTTTGTCCTTTACTTGTGTCCTCGTCGTGCTACCCACAAATTTGTTCTGAACTTCTTGTCGTAGCGACTTCAGGTTTAACGTTTAAGGTTTAAGGTTTAAGCATACATGCAATGGTTTGNCCTGTCAATTTTATTATTTGAGACTTACACTTGCATAGTATCTGATTATGCAAATTGCCCGCGGAGATAGAAAGGTTTACGTCGTACCAAGTGACAACTTCAGAACCTAAGGTGAGTTAGGACTTATAATGCACAATCCAGTTGCACATTATCCAAAAAATAGAGTGAGGATTTACGTCGCACTGGGTGAGTTATCTCGAAGTACTATGAATTGTTATTTGATTAAACATAAGAAATGGTTTTGTTGAGGTAGGCCTTATTTTGTGTTAAGATTTAATTTGCCGGCAGGATCCCTTTGTCCTTTACTTGTGTCCTCTTCGTGCTACCCACAAATTTGTTTTGAACTTCTTGTCGTAGCGACTTCAGGTTTAACGTTTAAGGTTTAAGGTTTAAGCATACATGCAATGGTTTGGTCAGTGGTTTGTTGCAGTGTACCTCCTAGCCAGGTGCCCTACCGTTCTCTACCTTAAGGGAATTGCAAGTTTTGTAAGTAAATGCAGAAGTAAAATAACAGAAAGAGCGCTGTAAAAAGAAATGCAGTAAAATGCCATAAATGTAAGAATAAATTTGTGTGTCTGGGGCATCTGTTGCTGCTACAAAAAGTTTCAGTATCACGGGTAAAAATAAACAAGCATTGAAGAGAATTTAACTAGCAAGACGNGGTAAAAAGAAATGCAGTAAAATGCCATAAATCTAAGAATAAATTTGTGTGTCTGGTGCATCTGCTGCTGCTACAAAAAGTTTCAGTATCACGGGTAAAAATAAACAAGCATTGAAGAGAATTTAACTAGCAAGACGAACATGTGTGTATATATAAGTACAAGAACAGGTGACCTATATATGAAAGATCAAAGCGAGCTGTAAAAATTCAAACTCGGGGTGGGCTCCGAGTTGGGTTGTGTGCTTTGGGTAGAGGCCACCAGTCAAACAGTGTAACGAGGGAAATTCCTTGCCGCAATCAAATCGATTAACGAGTGGACTCTTATAGTATCCTATCCAAGTTTCTTTAATTTTTTTCATGCATATAAGGTTTACTTAGCAATCGAAAATAATAATTTCGCGGCAAAATATTTTTCCTTATTTATGTCGTACATATAAATATTTTGAAGATCAAGTGGTCCACTATTTAATCACCTCGACCAAGCTTAGAGCTACCGACAACCTAAGAAAGTCGGACGCATCCTCCCACCAAGAGCTGGTGAATAGAATCATTAGTGCCGGTCTCCCTTCACCGAAGGTCATCAAAGCAGAAGACACTATTCTAATTCCCACTTTCAGCACGCATAAGCACTTTCATCATCGACCTAAAAGAAAAGAAAACAATAAAGTGAAAAGAGAAGATCGACTCAATTGCCACAATCTGCGAAACGAAGGGTAGAATGGCAAGTGGGTTGACCTGAAAAGTGTTAAGACTTTCTCCAGACAATGAGCAAATCGTCCCAAAANAGAAAAGAGAAGACCGACTCAACTGCCACAATCTGCGAAACGAATGGTAGAATGGCAAGTGGGTTGACCTGAAAAGTGTTAAGACTTTCTCCAGACAATGAGCAAATCGTCCCAAAAATTGCATTTAAAATTTTCAAAACTAGCCAATAAGTCAACCCCGCATCAATACTTTTAAAAGCTCCAAACAACACTTTTAAGTGCTCCCAATAAACACTTGCATAGACCCAAAACAGTGCATAAATTGCTCCAAATCAGCCAACAAAAGCACCTCAAAACAGTGATTATATTGCTTCAAATCAGATAACAAAAGCACCCCAAAACGGTGCATAAATTGCTCTAAACCATCCAACAAAAGCACCCCAAAACAGTGGTTTACAGTGCTCAAAATCAGCCACAAAAGCACCCTAAAACAGTGCTTTACAGTGCTCAAAATCAGCCAACAAAAGCACCCCAAAATAATGCATAAATTGCTCCAAGGCAGCCTACAAAAGCACCCAAAATAGTGCATAAACAAGCTCAAATCAGCCAACAAAAGTGCCCCAAAACAGTGCATAAACCAGCCCAAATCAACCAGCAAAAGTGCCCCGAACAGTGCATAAAACAGCCCAAAAGCAGCATTTAGAGGTTCAAAATCTGCATTTAACCATTCCCTAAAGCAGTGTTAAAACAGTCCAAAAATGGTGTTTAATGACTCCAAAACAGTGTATAAAACAGCNGAAATCTGCATTTAACCATTCCCTAAAGCAGTGTTAAAACAGTCCAAAAATGGTGTTTAATGGCTCCAAAACAGTGTATAAAACAGCCTCAAAACGATGGACAAACCAGCACTTAAATGAGCACGAAATTCCCCTAAAAACAGTGAATGAATCAGCACTCGAGTGACATATAAAGCCCCAAAATCAACTAGTAAGTCAGCCCTTTAATCATAGGTAAAGTGATACATCCACAAAGGGATTAAAGCTCACAGTGTTAGATGTGAAAATTCCCAAGGAAAGAGCGGACTTGAGCTGAAGTAATTTGCTAATTTGACTTTTCTTGCTTGATCAAAACTCATGACAAATGGGACTAGATGCAAAATTGAAATCATAATATATTATATACGTTAACATTACTCAAAGTGCATGACTGGCTTACACTTTCTGCATTAACCCAAATCATCTAGAATCAAGCTCTCTAACTACAATAAAAATTTCTTTTGGCGAGGACATCAAGTATGAGAGCAATTGAAAGGCATGCCAATAGGAGTTGATCCTACATNTTTCTTTTGGCGAGGACATCAAGTATGAGAGCAATTGAAAGGCATGCCAATAGGAGTTGATCCTACATAAAAGCAGCCACAAAGCCATTTAAACTTCTAAATTACCAAAAACATATAAAAAATGATTACAACATGTTTTTATGCCATAAAAACTTCTAAGATAGTCAATAGAAAAGTACTAATGCTAGATTTCAGGCTCTAGGATAAAAAAATTAAGACCTCACTAAAAATGAGGTCAACAGATACGATCTTTGTTTTCTTCAATAAAATAATGTTGGTTCTTCTATTTCTATGGTAGATGAACTCTAGTCNTAAAAAAATTAAGACCTCACTAAAAATGAGGTCAGCAGATACGATCTTTGTTTTCTTCAATAAAATAATGTTGGTTCTTCTATTTCTATGGTAGATGAACTCTAGTCGTGGAAACAAGGTGTCTCATATTTTAGAAAAGAAAAACTTTCTAGATATTTTATTAGAATTTTTTAAATCTTCTTCCTTAATTTATTCCTACGATTTCTTTTTAATACTGCGACTTTGCAATTAATTTTTTTTTCAATCAATGAGAAAGGATCTCCGAAACTTTTCAGTGAATAAAAGGAAAGACACCATATGGCAATGCACCACAAAGTGCCACTCATGAGATCACAATATTAAAAAAAAACGAACGAGTGTGCAATTACCTAGAAAAAACATACAATGAAGAAAAATAACGGAAATGTAAACATACGCCATCAAACAACATTCAAAAATGTAAAATAAGAAAAATAAAAACTAATAATTTTGTTAGTACTTCAAAAAACTTGCAGTTGTCTATATAATAGACATAAAATTTCAAAAATGAATCAAACAAGTAATAAATATCCTAGTCTTCTAATACTATAAATTACCTATCATAACATGGATTTTTTTTCANAGGAAATGTAAAAATACGCCATCAAACAACATTCAAAAATGTAAAATAAGAAAAATAAAAACTAGCAATTTTGTCAGTACTTCAAAAAACTTGAAGTTGTCTATATAATAGACATAAAATTTCAAAAATCAATCAAACAAGTAATAAATATCCTAGTCTTCTAATACTATAAATTACCTATCATAACATGGATTTTTTTTCATACACAGACATATATATACAATTCCTCAAATGAAAATTATTCGTGGGTAGCAGGTAAATTAGCTAAAATGCATAATTGCCCAAAAAAATTGATCAGCTTGAAAAGAGAAATTCACAAAAATACATAATTTTCAGAATTCGTATATTCCCAACTCTTTCAAAATATTGCATGAAGACTAATAGCCATTGAGACAAGGGAACTATAACATTCAAGTTGCACGCAATGGGTACCATTCAGACCGAGGAGAAGATAAAGAGCAATTATTAGATGGAATGATCATACCTTTAAATCCTTTTTTTCCTTTTGAATCAATGGGCCTATTTTTTGCCATTTCCTTGATGATTTCTTGAACAATATACCTGTCTTGGAAGCCTGCGTCGCTGGGATTCAGCTCCACATGATGGGAACTGGCTAACATGGCCAGTTCTAATTCTATAGTCCGGGTTCCAGCCTACAAAAGAATCAGCAGCTCAATATTAGCTGCTACTGTGATATGCTCTCTAGTTCATCAGCACCAAGAAAATTTGGGTTTTCTAGAAGGATTGATTTGGTAATAGAAAAAAGATTTTAAAAAATAATGATTTCATCATTGCTCACTTTCTAGCATCTTGAATAACGCATGGCAAAGGCGATGTCAAAAAAATTTTGTTTTCTATAAGGACTCAGTGCCAATAGAGAACATGTTTAAAAAATAATAATAATTCGCCTTTACTCATTGTATGTACTAAAATTATATCACCTCATTTAAGGAGTCTAGAGATTTTCATGAGTTTTAACTCAAAATTAATTTCAAAATACGTCCAACCAAATCGCCTAAAAATATAATCTACTAGATTCACCATATTTCAAGTGCTTTCAAATTTCAAGTGGCAATATAGGCCCAAAATATATTAAGATGTATGAGTAGCAAAATCATAAAGGATAAATTAAGGAATTATCATATTAGAGTAACACATTAAAAATATAATAATTTAAGATGGAGCTATGGGGTTTGAACATGTGAAATGTTGTATATAAAATGCAATCATTATATGAGTTGATAAAATTAATATCAGAATAATATAAACCAAATGTTAAAAATATAGAATTATCAGCTTAGTGATAATTATGTTGATATCAACATAATTAATAACAACTACCCTCCATAAAGTATGGCTAACCACCATATCCATCCATGTGTTTATGGAAACCAACCGGGCGTGCACTAATTTATTATAATTAATTGTATAGCAATTGATATTATATAGTAATTGTTTAGAAATAATTCTAAGGTCGCATAAATATAACTCCAAAATAAACCTCAGGCAATTCATGCATCATTTTTTTTTTTCGTTATTTTTCATGATATCAAAGTAAAGACACTAAGCCTATGTTCTCTCAACTTGACACATAAAAGATCCCTTCTATCAAGAAGGCTCTATAAAACTTCTAAATAATTCAAGTAGTGAAGCTCATCATTTAGCCATATCAGACTGCTCGTCGATTCAACTTCCCACAATCCATTCAGCTTGTCTAGAATTTAAGTCGATTCATTCCAACTTAATGAATTGTGACCATTCTCCATCCTTCGGAGTGTGCTTTAGACAAATACTTCGTGAGGAGTAACAACTTGCAACACAAACCACATTTCAACATCAAATACATGAAAATGTTGTTGCATATGCATCTAACAAGAAAACTAAAAGAGGTATGCAATAGACATAGTGTTACAACAACAACAATTACAAGAGCAAAGAAATTTTGCCAATATTATAAAAAGTTAAGGCAAGTGATTGAAGAGTGTTAAAGAAGTTTGTGAATTTGATAATCAAATTCTAAACAAATATCAAATAATTATTAAACTTTTGATTTGGCAACTATGGACGAATAAAAAATTACTCCTAGGATGGTACAACATATGATAATTAAAGCTCCATCTACTTTAGGGCCTCAAAGTACGCATACACTATTCTGCTCTTCTTGTTTTGTGGATTACGGTGATTATAATCATATAACTAATAATTCAGTCTCATTCATAATATCCAACCATATCATGAATCATTATTTATTCTAATCAATGACAATAGTCAGTTACCTATAAAATTTATTAGAGATATTAGCCATACAATGAAAGATGTCATTATATAGTATATATTCTTAAATAATCTCATCTTAAAGAGAAAATTACTTGACAAAAATTTTGATTTTCAATTTTCTTATAACCATTATACCATGCAAGATGGAAAAATTACTCATGACGGGTCTAAAATTGAATAAATGTTCTTTGACGCGAGCTTCCCTGCGTTGGACACGGTGCGGGAATTTCCCACACAGAGACAAGAAACAGACCGACTCAGCCGGTTGGCATAGGGGAGCCGGTCTAGTGGCTTGGGGGGGCCGGTTCAGGGTGCATCATGAGGCGATCGGGGTTTCCTCCCTTTCCCGCGTCCCGCCCAATCGAGTGGTACTTTAGGAAGTATGGCAGTGCAGCCGACCCTTCCGCTCCTTCCTTCTCTGCTATTTCTTGTCTGGAGTTTATTTATATGCTTGTTAGTAAGAGTTAGGGTTAGTTCTTGTTGTGTATTGCTTTTAGATTTCCAGTGTGAAGTCTTCTTCCCTTTCGTAGGGCTGTAATCGAGGATGTGGTGGTGCTCTAATTGTATGCTACTCCGAGGTGGAGTTGTATATTTTTCCTTATTCCCTTCCCTAACCTTTCTCCTCCCCTCTTAGCAACCCCCAGCCACCCCTTTCCCCATTCTAGCCCTTAGCCATACTTCCCCCAGATGCATAACCTTTTTGTCCCACTTCCCGGCCTTCATCCCGCCAACAGCCGCCACTTTCCTGCTGCAGATTCGGCTGTCCAGCCACTTTCCTGCAGCAAGTTTGGCTGTTCAACCACTTTCCTGCAGCAGAAGCACACGTACTGGCCTCCCAAAACACCGTCAAACCCCTTCTTAACCGACCTCGCAACCACCATCTCCTTCCCCAGACCTTCACCCCATTGTCGGCGCCACTCTACCATCGAACCTCTCTTCGACCCTAGCTGGAGATTGGTTTGTTATTATGTTTTCCATTTCCGTTGGTGTCAGGTTGTAAACCTATTTCTATATTAATAAAAAGTTGGGTTTCTTCTGTGATTTAGGTTTTCTCCTCTGATATTATTTGGTATCAAAGCTAGTCCAACCTTAGTTCCATCCTAGAGTTTCCTAGCATCCGCCGTAAACCAAAATTTTTTTTCTACCACCAAATATCAATTCCACAACACAAACCCTAACCCCACCAATTTTACTTTCTTGTTCTTAAACTTTAGTCATGTCACTAATGAGATATATGCCCAAGCCTACCCGGAAGGATATACGACGAGAGATCGCCGACTTTAGCGGTGGATTACAGACATTGAAGATGAAATNTAATTCCACAACACAAACCCTAACCCCACCAATTTTACTTTCTTGTTCTTAAACCTTAGTCATGTCACTAATGAGATATATGCCCGAGCCTACCCGGAAGGATATACGACGAGAGATCGCCGACTTTAGCGGTGGATTACAGACATTGAAGATGAAATTCAATTAAAGGTTTTCCTCGATCATGATCGAGGGAGTCGAAAGGAGAACGATAAAACATGAAGATGAAGCGAGAAACATAGCACCAATTCCTACTAACTTACTACCGTCAAAAGTTGCACTCTAACTTCTGATGTGGAGAGACCGTAGCACTAAGCTGCCCCCCAAGCTACTATCAAGCGCAATTAATTCGCAAATCTATCACAGCAAGAAATTTTGGCTAAGTGCCACGGATTTGGACATGTTGAGGCAGAATATACAATCAAAGGAGTGATCTATTTCACTGAGTAGAGCGTCTTTGAAAAGTTGGGTTAAAGATAACGCAAGCACTAAAGACGGTGAGGACAGAAACAAGGAAAACCCACTTCCGGTTAAAGATATGAACGGTGATCAGGAAGAAGATACAGACTTCAACGATGATTCTCATTTTTCAGCGAACAAGGGAAAGATGCCACCAAATCCAGTTGACCCCAAGATAGAGATTCCAGCAGAGGTAACAGACGGTGCTTCAAAGGGTAGTAACCATGAGGTAATAAACAGTCTAGCAGAGCCTGAGATTATGGTGCTCGAGCTGACATAGTGCAGATGGTGAGAGGAACATCAGCAGGAAAGACCCTGAATGTCTACAAGGGTTATGAGTTTGAGGAGCCGACATCATATACAGGTTCACTCCGGATAAGCGAGATGCAAATTTTTCAAATGTACATACCCCCTCTGAAATTGCCCCGCAGGAGGGAGGTTCGGTATAACAGTATTGAGATTATTGTGTACCCTGTTGATAACATTACATAGAGTTATTCAAATGTTACTTTCAAATCAGCATGGGACACCCCGTCAGATGTCCAATCGGGAGAGATAAACCCCAGCTTTGTAGTGGGCCCCGAGGAGCTTGATGGGGACGAAAATTCTGCAATGGAATTCGGGACCTATTTGTGGGATGGTCTCTCATAAGGGGGTGCCAATGAAAGTGGCCAAGCTTGCCACAAATTTCAACCCATAGTGGATTTCCCCTCACATCCTAGTTTATCAGTTGCATCCAGCCAGGTGCGAGGAGCGAAAGAGGCAGGTTAAAATGGGGATAGTGCGATACCTTATTTGTAGGAATACTCGAATCTCTATAGCTCCAGCTCAAGCAGTACCAAAGGTGGACAAATATCTATTTTATCAGAATATGCCTTGGAATGACAATGTCTGCTTGTTCGACATGCCAAAGGGTTTGACGTCATGCCACGAGAAACCAAAAGCCTCAACAAATGAGGTCAAAGCTCTCCCAATCCCCGGAGACAAACGGAGGGCTTCCTCGTGTGGGACCGATGCGGGAATTTCCCACACAGAGGCGGGAAACAGACCGACTCAGCTGATTGCCATAGGGGAGCCGGTCTAGTGGCTTGGGTAATCGGTTTAGTGCGCATCATGAGGCGAGCGGGATTTCCTCCCTTCCCTGCGTCCCGCTCGATCAAGCGGCACTTTAGGAAGGGCGGCAATGCTGCCAACCCTTCCTCTCCTTCCTTCTCTATTCTTTCTTGTTTGGAGTCCATTTATATGCTTGTTAGTGAGAGTTAGGGTTACTTCTTGTTGTGTATTGCTACATATTTCCGGTGTTGAGTATTCTTCCCTTTCCTATGGCCGCATCTGAGGAGGTGGTGGTGCTCCGATTGTAGCATACTCCAAGGTGGAGTTGTATCCTTCCTCATTCCCTTCCCTAACCCTTTTCATCCCCTATTCGCAACCACCAGACACCCCTTTCCCCATTCCAGCCTCCAACCATCCTTTCCCCAGCCGCATAACCTTGTTGTCCCACTTTACAGCCTTCATCCAGCCAACAGCCGCCACTTTCCTGCAGCAGATTCGGCTGTCCAGCCACTTTCCTGCAACAAAAGTCCACCTATCGGCCTCCACCACCAAACCCCTTCTTAACCGACCTTGCAACCACCATCCCCTTCCCCATACCTTCACCCCATTGTCGGCGCCACTCCGGCCTCGGATCTTTTCATTGGCCTTAGCTGGAGATTGGTTTGTTATTGTGTGTTCCCTTTCCATTAGTGTCAAGTTGTAACCCTATTTCTATATTAATAAAAAGTTATGTTTCTTTAATGGTTTGGGCTTTCTCCTCTGGTATCAATTTCCCTTGCATTTTTCAATCTCTAAAGTGCTTTCACTATCATGTACTATAATAAATCAAAATAATAATGAACTCTAGTACAAAAGGTAAGTCATCAAAACTTCATTATTTTATCTCACTTAATGAATTTTGATTTATTGAAAAAAAAATTTTCCTTCACCTATTTCATCTTATTATTAAATACGCAAAATAAGTGTCGGATTATTTATTTTCTATCACATGATAGTTGTGTTCATAGTAATTTATGGGTCATCACTCATGTAATTTCGTATGCAAATTATATATATATATATATATATATATATATATATATATATATATATATATATTGTAACTTTCATTAGTGACTATAACCAAAAAGAAAACAAATTCATTTTCTTCATAAAAATATGACGTATTCACTATCTTTAGAAAGTTTATTGCCTATATTGAGACACAAATTTCATCTCACAGCAAAATATTGAGATCCAATTTTAGGGGTAAATAGGTTACTTGAATTGCATGATATTTTTCAAAATAAGATAATTATTTCTCAAAAATCATCATTATACAACTCAAGAAAATTGTGTTTCTACACATAAAAGTTGTCTCTTAGATGTTGAAACATTATCAGAATCTTCAATTCCATTTTAATTCTGAGTCAGAACATTAAGCAATGCAATAAACTTTATTAATAGACAGCCTCTAAAATCTTGGAGATTGTGTCATTATTATCATTTCTTTTAGAAGCATATAAACAATAATGGTTTCCATTCAATAGGTTGTACTTGTTTTGTTCATTTCCTGGCACATGAATGTCATATCTTTTAGCTCAATACACTAAATGCATATTAATGGACTATGACATTTCTCCTAAATGTTATATGTGTTGTGGTTTGGACCATAAAAATTTTGAATCTCGCATCAAGTTGTACCATTTGAACATTAATTCTTCATTGAAACTAATGTTGACCCACTTCCAAAAATCTATGTTTTGTTTAATTTGATGATTGAAACTCTAGCCTTGAAAGATTCAAATACAAAATTGTCCATGAACAGGGTAGAACTCTTAACAATTCCTAAGACAAATCCTCGATCTAATTTGTGCCCCAATTGATTCTCCACCTAAAATTGTGCAAATTGCCCGACCATTTGAGCCTAATAATGAGATTTCAATCACATTTCCCATGCGATCTTTTAAATTTTGTCATCCTTCAAACTGATTTCAGTTTCACATCACGTTAGCTTCAATTTCTAGTCCTTCAAGCTATTTAGAGACAATTAAACATGAACATTAAAAATAAATCACGGTTGAAAAATTTTAGGCTCATAAGGATAACCATGCATAAGACATTGTTCAAAATCCTTCATATAGTAAAATGATAAAATGCAAACGTAAATATTTAATCGAACTACACTGTTGTAGGACTTTGGATGCGTACAAATCACAAGTAATTGTCATTCGTATCAAGCATGAATATATAAGACATCAAGCAAAAATGTTTGCGTCCGTGGCAAAGTTAACCACAATTCTTCACGATTGTCTCGATTGATACTAATAAGAATGAACGCGTGGAATAAAAATAAACAGTGCTTGCACATGATTTTCTGAGTCTTACATCAATCTTCCATGCCTTCTGCTCTAACTTCACCTGAAATATAAATTTTAATAAGTAAATAAATCAAGTGAACACGAATAAAAAAAACAGAATTAGGATTTGGGATACCTTCTCAGCCGAAGCACCAAATATTTCCTTGAGTAGAGCCATTACCATAGTCTTCTTCCCCGATCCAGGTGGCCCGTAGAACAAAAGATGCGGGCAATCCTGCTCCGCAACCTAATCAAAGCCCGCCAAGAAGGAAACCAAAAAAACAAATAAGACAAAATACGCACATCTCATCAAGATGCAAAAAAAACCCCATATTTTAATCGAGAACAACGAGGAATCGCGAAATCTCACCAATTTCTTGAGGTTTTGCGCAATTTCTTTATGGACTATCATCTTCTCGAGAACCCTTGGCCTGTACTTGTCAACCCACAGCATTTTGAAGACAGAAGTGAGCTACCTCCGCCGATTTCTAGGGTCTGATTGCGCGAGACCCGACTGAAACTCCACTCGAAGCGATCGAAGGAAGAACAATGTGCGCGCAAGTACCCGATACAAAAAAAAAAAACCCTAGCAGCTCTATCGTTTCCCGCCGAATTCCTTAGCCATCATGCAATATCAACACGACCCGAACACGACAGATTATCTTGTGGGATTGACCTGCTGTGACCCGCAACAAGTTTGTTGTTCAATCCTGACTTGTCCGAGAATTAGGCTCCTAATAAATATGGTCTAAGAAAAAAAAGGGAAAGAATGCAATGAACAATAATTATGTAAAATGTATTATCTGTTAAGTCATTTGTCATAATATAAACTCTATATTTATACTAAAGATTGTACAGTGTAGTGACTTTATATTTTGGCCTCTATTTTAATAGGAGCTGCACAAAATATTCTAGACATTTTATATATTAGTTAATTGCTCGTTTGCCATCTAATTCGTCGGTTGGGCTTGTATGACTTTAACTTAGTGATGTTGATTTTGTAGACTAGGCATAATTGGTGTTACCGGTCTGCTGAGCTTGATTAACTTCGATTTGGCAAGAGTGACTCGATTAGCCAGGCTTTGTCTATCGATTTGATCTTGTATGATCGGTAGCTAAGTTACTTGACGAGTGAACCCATTAGAATAATTAAAATGCTCTGTTGTATAACTAATTTTTATTCTATGATGAAGAGTCTCGGACGTATTTGTTTCCTCGTGGTAAAATCTACTAGACGGTAGCTCGTTGTCTTCGTTTCACATTCGTGCAATAATTAGTTTGAATGCTTGTATGTCTTTAGTTTATTCTGATTGATTCGGATTATGATCATTTAGTCGTTCTTTTTGTTATTATCCTGACTCGGTCAATTTTCAAGTTTGACTTACATGGCTACATCTAATAGAATAACTGAATTTCTTATTCCTTTTGTTGACAAGCATCCCTTCTCCATGCTTCCTCTCTCATGAATCATTGGATTTCCTTGGTATTCGTGCTGACACATTTCTTGTGTTCAATTATATCATGAAAATTGTACACATATATCCACTGTTCTTATGTATTTAAATATCTAATATATAAATAAAAATGGGTTTTTTATTTGAGATTTAGCTATTTGAGTGTTGTGCATGAAAATGTAAAAATTTAATTGTTAAATATGTAAATATATTTTATAGTAACAAGAAAAGTGATAATGATGATGATGATAGTTATAATTAACTTTCAATTTGTCCAATAATGATGATGTTTTATGAATTGAATGGCAGCATGAATCATTGAAATTTTAAGAATTTTTTAGCATGGTGAGTGCACTACAAAAAATAACCCTAATATTTAAAATGGCTTAAAGTAGCTATTATTAGTGGAGATGAAAAGGGTTAGGCTTGCCTCCTACTTTTCAATTATTGAAGTGATTTGTACTGTCAGGCTTTGCTCCAATGGTTCTTGTGATCATTGACTGTGGTTTAAAAGTAGTGCGTGTATTTATAGTTTTTTTTTTTTTAATTGTGGCGTTAAAGAATAATTTTGAGCAAAAATATCATGTTTGATTGTTTTTTAAGTATAAATATACCATCAAAGAGTTGGATATTGGTAGGACGTGGCTTGGATATTGGTAATAGATGTTTAGAATCATGATCCAACAACATCCAATGTCAAATTATAGCATACGAAATAGATATATGAGTTACACTCGGAAACAATTCCGAGGAGAAGAACTTACAGGTGATTCATGGCGAAGGGTGTTCGATCTCGTCCAAGCGGCGAGCCAATAATTCAGGAGACATATGTCGCTCATTAGTCGCTTCCTTGTCGGGCTCACGGCGATTGTTCGGGCGGTTGACCACTCCTTTCTTGCTCCTAGCCGTTGTCGGGGCTATCAAAACTAGTGTCGGGCCCGACCCCTTGCCAACAAGTTATAAGTTAGTATTAGCTTGGTTGCACCAAAATTCAATATACTTAAAGGAAATAAATTTGAACCAGATCAACAATTCTATATATCTTTATACAAAGAAGCTGACTTGGCTTTGTACATCCAACCGAAATATTGTTTTCACCAGGTGACGACAAAGCACTCACAGTTCTTCGAGCTCTGGCAAACAACAAAGCACCAACAAATCTTCCATGATTTGTTGAACCATTAAGTCCTTGCCAAAACAAGAGGACGAATCAGCACCCGACTTGCTTAGCCCTTACTAGGCCAATAACTAAGAAGAGAGTCAGAAGACCCCACCTAATCCGCCAACTTGTCTATTTTCTACTTCTTGACAACAAACTTCCTCTGTCTCTTCTAACCTTCAAAGTAGTACCGCACTACTAGCCTTCCAAAGGATGCAATCATCATTTTCCTAGCTGGGCCTAAAGGGTTTCGAACGTTCTCCATAAAGGCATTTGAAAGTCGATCTACTCGGGCAAATAGACACATAACAAATATAAAATATCAAAGAAGTCGTGCATGTCATATTTAGAAGAATCATAGGCATGAAAATCCAGAAAGATTAATTATTATTATTTTGATTATGACATAAATGATATCTTTTTTTTTCGTTTAGATCTTTTTTTTTTATCAAATATCTCGCTTTCAAAAAAAAAACAATAAATGAGCTAAAATATGTTCATTATGAATACATCAACACAAATATTGAGAGAAATCCAATGGTTCGAAAGTCAATAAAACGTAACTAAGGATGGTTTGCCAACAAAAGACCAGGAGTCTCACTTATCTGACCAGATGTGGCAGTTTGGATCAAAGCCAAAGCCAACCAGATGCAACCATATGAACTAGGGTCATCAAGAATAATGGCTTCCAAATGGTCGGAGCCTGAACGCATCATACAAGATACGACTGATACGTATTCAAGCCAACCACCATAAGAAAGTATATTGAGGTCGACAATTAACTATTTTCATATACTAGACAAGAGGAAATAATTGGCTTATCAATTTCATCAATCATTTCATGAAAGCCTCGGGCACTCATTATTAGAAATAATCATATCACAAGAAATCTAAATCATCCCTCCAACTTTCCACGCGGGGAGTGAGCTACCTATCGGCTTACGGTGTTTCACTCTCAGCCCAATAACCTAACATCACTTAGCCGACAATGACTCTTCACCAGAGATCCAGATTAGTCGATCAGCAAAGTTTAGCCAATTTAGCCAGTCATGCCGATCCGAAGTTAATCGAAGGCTAACTAATAATCTCGATTCAACATAGCTAAACGAATAGGCCACACCAAACCAAAGGCTACCGAGCTCAATCGACCTAGCAAGAATGTAGTCGAGTTATAAAACCATTCATGTAAAATACTTAAAATATCACGTAATGCCACATCAAAGCAGAGACAAATATTTAATTTCACATGTTGTACCCCCTTCCCATTAATAGGGGATCGTTTTATGAAATAGAAAAAACGTCTTACTCTTCATAAACTTGCATTTCTCTCTTTGTCTCTCTCTATTTCTTTTCTCATCATCAAACTCTTGAGATGTGATTCATGGATCTATCAGGATTCAACAATTTAATATAAGAAGGTTATTAAAATATTATTTATTTATTATTTATATAATTCAAGTAAAAACAATTGAACACTATATAATAAAAATTGTCCATGCTCAACACTTTTATAAATATTAAATAGTTCTCAATAAATTTGTTAGTGGTAGACTTGTTTGCTTAAAGAACGTAGCAGACACAACTTTAAGTCTGTTTGTGGTTGCTTATTTGGTGCGGCGGCTTTTTGAAAACGCACCTGAGCTGTTTGGGTAAACTGCATTTTGACAGTTTATGTGTTTTCAAAATGCTGAAAACAGTGTTTCCACACCGCACCTGTCTAGATACGGTGTCAGCTCTCTGACTGCGGTCTGACTTTTCAAAAAAAAAAAATATTGTAATAACTACCACACTTAGCTTATCAGCAGATTATTCAATAAACTGCAGTTGCCCCAAACAAACCCTTAGATTGAATTTATAATGTTTGATAAAAAATTTCTTCGTAATACACACACATATATATAATAATAATAACAATACGCTTCTATTTTATTATGCATTCTGAGAAGCGGATATGCTATTTAAATGGCAGCAATAAAATGTTTGTTTTATAAATATTTTAAGTTCAAAAAAAAATTTTCTTTGTATATATTTTGGAATAAAAATTAAATTAATTAACTAAAGTAACATAAAAAGCTATTTGCCATTTAGACAAAATAAATAAATAAATAATTCTCAGCCTACTTTAATATCNGTTTCTATTTTATTATGCATTCTGAGAAGCGGATATGCTATTTAAATGGCAGCAATAAAATGATTGTTTTATAAATATTTTAAGTTAAAAAAAAAATCTATGTATATATTTTGGAATAAAAATAAAATTAATTAACTGAAGTAACATAAAAAGCTATTTTCCATTTAGATAAAATAAATAAATAAATAATTCTCAGCCTATTTTAATATCTCAGATATCAAATCATAATCATTTTACCTTGTACATACATTTTCTTATATAATATTTTAATATTACATTCATATAAAAATATACATCTTAAAAAATCATTTTCTTAAATAATACCTAAATTATTATTATTATATATTTTTTTTTGTATTTCAACGAACATAATCATAAATGCATCATAAGATTTTAAGCTGTCAAATCTTTTTATAACATAAATTATAATTTATCAAAATAATTTTTTTAATAAAATGCTAAAATAAATTTCAACTATTATCGTGATAATATTTTGATTAAAAATTATAAAAATATTAAAACTGTTCTTAATTTTTTTTTTTGAATTTAGTTGAAATATCACAATTAAAGGAGAAGATTTTATATTCAGATGACAAAGTGTTCGTTTGGGACAGATTATAAGTGCGGGTGCGCCGCCGTACCGTTTAATTCACGTATTTTATCAGCTTATCTGAAATCTCGTTTTACACTAAAAGCAGACCACTGATCGAACCCCGCGACCCGCCCACGCGCTGCGTTTCAGGATATCATTTTATCTTGAAAAACAGAAGCTATCCCAAACGCATCCTAATTTTGACTCATTTGATTGTTAATATTTTTTCCAAATTGTAATAAAAATTCAATATATTGATAATCGGACGGTAAAATAATTCCATATTAAATTGTCACTTTAATTTTTTATTTTTTTATTTCCCCGACATAGATTGTTGCGGGGCCCACCATGCCCTGCCGATCCCTAGCTTTTTGTGGTCCATAAAAGTACAAAAAATATTGTTTATACACTGAGCAAGAGGCTCTGAGCTGTCCACGTTGCACTCTTCTTCACCACAAATTCTAATATTCCTTGGTCAGAACAATAATTAAACGTCATTCCCCACCACTCTTCTTCTTCTTCTTCACTTCAACGGGCTCTGAGTCTCTCTGAATCCATGTAAGATCCCCCCCTCTCTCTCTATCTCTATCTCTTTCTCTCTCTGCATTTTTTATTTTCTTACAGTTTAAGCGAATGAGTGAAGAACCCTAAGTTTTACTGAGAGTATGAATGATCATTAATCTTCTTCTTCTTCTTCACTTCAACAGGATCTGAGTCCCTCTCTATCCATGTAAGCTCCCTCTCTCTCTGCATTTTAAATTTTTTACCGTTTAGGCGAATGAGTGAAGAACCCTAAGTTTTACTGAGAATATAAATGATCAGGCATACAGAAATAAACAATGCTTTAATTCTATATAATGNAAAAAAATATTATATATGCATTTATTTTAATATATTGTAAATTAGTCACAAATTTATTTAATTTAAAAAATTATATTGTAGGAATTTAAAAAAAATGGAATTTCAAGGCATGTTTATTTCCACAAGCCATTGGCAATGGATGGCCCATTTAAAACCAATGGAATGTTCATTTCTCAATATATAAATATTTTTATGTATTTAAGAAAATTATTTAGAAAATGTTTCATGTGTTTATAAAACTCTTGATAAAATTTAATTGCTACAACTAGTGGGGGGAGGGAATGGAGCATACCTTTGTTGTTTTTTTTTTTTTTTGACAATTTATAGCATATAAAAAATATATTAACAGTTTATTGGGTATATATGTACACCTTATATAATATTTAAAATTTAATTCATGTTGGTATTGCGTGGGAAAATAAGTGAGAATCAATCTGCGATAGCGCTTGAGATTCGATTAGTTTTGTGAATGTTGGGGACATATAAGTTGAGATCATCATAGCAATCATGAACCATTAAATGTATCTTTGATGGTGATAGTACGACAAGTTATGATACATTTGAGTTGTCATCGTACTTTCTATTATTAGTAGGAGAGTTTGGGTGACTGGGGTGACTATAATTGAGCATTCGTAGATGATAAGCATTGGATGCCAATTGTTGATGGGCGTTGGATGATGTTCAATTGTTAGAATCATTTTTCTTTGAAATAATTGAGTTAAATAGTTTATGTTCATCAAAAGTGTTATTTATAAGACATGCATAAATATATATATAACTTACATATGGGCGAGGGCATATCTTGTGCCCATTTGAGAAGTGACAACGTATTGCTATCTGGGTTGGTTCAGCAACCCCACGTGACTCAGTTCAATCAAAGGGACCTGTGAGCTGGGATTGTCACTTGTTATGCGTAGGGTTGTAAATGAGCCGAACTTGAGCGAGCTCGGGCTTGGCTTGTGTTCGGTTCATTTGAAATTACTCGTATTTGAAATCGACATGTGTTTGAAATTGGCTAATTAACAATGTGTTCATCTTCGACTTGATTTAAATATTATTGTTTGTTTTTTGCTCATGTTCGACTTGAAATTGATTTTTTAAAATTAATTGAAAAAAAAATGTTGGGTTTTGGGTTCCAATCTGCACAAACTTCGTGCAACAGAAGGCGCAAAAGTACCACATGACCACATGAGTTGTTATGTGGTACATTTAAGTTGAGATCATCATAGCAAACATGAACATTAAATGTATCTTTGATGGTGATAGTGGTACAAGCCTTGAGACATTTTAGTTGTCATCATACTTTCTATTGTTAGTGGGAGAGTTTGGATGATTGTCATTGAACATTCGTAGATGACAAACATTGGATGCCAATTGTCGATAGGCGTTAGATGATTTTCAATTCTTAGTCTCATTTTTCTTTAAAAGAATAGAGTTAAATAATTTATGTTTGTCAAAAGCGCTATTTATAAGACATGCATAAATATATATATATATTATTGACATGGGGGCGAGGGCACATCTTGTGCCCATTCGAGAAATGACAACGTATTGCTACCTGGGTTGGTTCNATCAGTTCAATCAAAGGGACCTGTGGGCTGGGATTGTCACTTGTTATACGTAGGGTTGTAAATGAGTCGAACTTGAGCGAGCTCAGGCTTGGCTTGTGTTCGGTTTATTGGAAATTACTCGTATTCTAAATCGACATGTGTTTGAAATTGGCTAATTAACAATGTGTTCATCTTCGACTCGATTTAAATATTATTGTTTGTGTTTTTCTCATGTTCGATTTGAAACTGACTTTTTAAAATTAATTGAAAGAAATAAATATTGGGTGTTGGGTTCCAATCTGCACAAACTCCGTGCAACAGAAGACGCAAAAGTACCACATGACCACATGAGTTGTTATGTGGTACATTTAAGTTGAGATCATCATAGCAAACATGAACATTAAATGTATCTTTGATGGTGATAGTGGTACAAGCCTTGAGACATTTTAGTTGTCATCATACTTTCTATTGTTAGTGGGAGAGTTTGGGTGATTGTCATTGAACATTCGTAGATGACAAACATTGGATGCCAATTGTTGATATGCGTTAGATGATTTTCAATTCTTAGTCTCATTTTTCTTTGAAAGAATAGAGTTAAATAATTTATGTTTGTCAAAAGCGCTATTTATAAGACATGCATAAATATATATATAATTGACATGGGGGCGAGGGCACATCTTGTGCCCATTTGAGAAATGACAACGTATTGCTACCTGGGTTGGTTCAAAAACCCCACGTGAATTAGTTCAAATAATGGGACCCGCGGGGTAAGATTGTAAATTTTTATAAGTAGGGGTTGTAGATGAGCCGAACTTGAGCGAGCTTGGGCTTGGCTCGTGTTCAGTTAATTTGAAATTGCTTATGTTCAAAATCAGCCTGTGTTTGAAATTGGCTAATTAATAGTGCGTTAATCTTTGGGTTGATTTAAGTATTCTTTTTTGTGTTTGGCTTATGTTTGGGTCGAAATTGACTCGTTATAATTAATTTTAAAAAATAAATGTGGGGTGTTGGATTCCAGTATGCACAAACTTTGTGGAATAGAAGACGCAGAAGTACCGCATGACCACAAGAGTTGTTATNTAAACCCCACGTGAATTAGTTCAAATAATGGGACCTGCGGGGTAGGATTGTCAATTTTTATAAGTAGGGGTTGTAGATGAGCCGAACTTGAGCGAGCTTGGGCTTGACTCGTGTTCAGTTAATTTGAAATTGCTTATGTTCAAAATCAGCCTGTGTTTGAAATTGGCTAATTAATAGTGCGTTAATCTTTGGGTCGATTTAAATATTTTTTTTTGTGTTTGGCTTATGTTCGGGTCGAAATTGACTCGTTAGAATTAATTTTAAAAAATAAATGTGGGGTATTGGATTCCAGTATGCACAAACTTTGTGGAATAGAAGACGCAGAAGTACCGCATGACCACAAGAGTTGTTATGTGACACCTTTAAGTTGAGATCATCATAGCAAACATGAACCATTAAATGTATCTTTGATGGTGATAATGGGACAAGCCTTGAGACATTTGAGTTGTCATCATACTTTCTATTGTTAGTATGAGAGTTTGGGTGATTGGGGCGCCTATCATTGAACATCTGTAGATGAGAGACATTAGATGTCAATTGTTGATAGTCATTAGATGATGTTCAATTGTTAGTAAAGAATAGAGTTAAATAGCTTATTTTCATCAAAAGCTTTATTTATAAAACATGCATAAATGTGTATAAACTGACATAAGGGTGAGGACATATAGGGTTGAAGACGAGCCGAACTTGAGCGTGCTCAGCCTGGGCTCTTGTTCGGTTCATTCGAAATTGTCATGCTCGAAATCTGTTTACGTTTGAAATTAGCCAGTGAACAGTTTGTTCATCTTCGACTCAATTAAAATATTTTTGNAGCTGGGCTCTTGTTTGGTTCATTCAAAATTGTCATGTTCGAAATCTGTTTACGTTTGAAATTAGCCAGTGAACAGTTTGTTCATCTTCGACTCAATTAAAATATTTTTGTTCCCGTTTGGCTTATATTCGGTTCAAAATTGACTCATTAAAATTAATTGAAAAAAATACATGTTGGGTGTTGGATTTCAATTTGCACAAACTCTGTGAAATAGAAGGCACAGAAGTACAACAAGATCACACGAGTTGTTATGATTTATAGATATATATAAATAATAATATATTATTATATAAATAATAGTTATAATTTNCCACACGAGTTGTTATGATTTATAGATATATATAAATAATAATATATTATTATATAAATAATAGTTATAATTTTTTTATGTAGAGCTAAAATGAGTCGAACATGAGCAAACAAAGGATTATTCGTGTTCAGTTTATATTTCTAGCTTAAAAAAATTATTCTTGTTCGACTCGTTTAATTAATGAACAAGCTGAAACGAGCTACTTAATGAGCCAATCAAGAGTTATCTAAGAACAAGTTTTTTTGACAACCCTAATTATAAGCATGCTATTTTTCATGTTTGAGAGCCATTCTGATTGTGTTTCTGTCAATTTAGCCACCACTTCTCCTATTTCCTCTTTTATGGATGTATCCATGAGCAGGTAGTGCCCTGGTTATATCTCGTTCTAAGGCATGACTATCTTACAAGGGTCGAGTGGTGCCCCGACTGTAGCTTATTCTCGAGGTGGTATTTATTATTGAGCCCCCTTNGTGTGTTTCTGTCAATTTAGCCACCACTTCTCCTGTTTCCTCTTTTATGGATGTATCCATGAGCAGGTAGTGCCCTGATTGTATTTCGTTCTAAGGCATGATTATCTTACAAGGGTCGAGTGGTGCCCCGACTGTAGCTTATTCTCGAGGTGGTATTTATTATTGAGCCCCCTTCCTCTGTAACCCTCTTTTCGTTGTAGCCAACACCATCCTTGCCACATAACACCATAAAACTGTTCTATACTTGTTTTTTCTGCAACCATTTAGCTACCACGCAAACCCTTTCCACCATACTTCCTTACTTCCAACAACCAACCATCTTCATTGCTAAACCCAATCATCACCTTCCTGACCGCACTGGCTGTCAACCATCCATGTTCTCTACAGTCTCTGCAAACACCTTCACACACATTCCCCTCACACCACCACCTCCATATTTGACATACGCTCCCAGTTGAGTGATTGTTGTGTTAGTCGTTGTTATTTCTCTTTCCACGTGTCACTTATAACTGAATATTGACTTTTCAATGATAATATATGTTTATTTATTATTATTTGGGTTAACTCATATATCAAAAACTTAATCATTAACATCTATTATAAGTGGCCATACAACATAAATGATATGTTAAATGATTTATTTCGCTCTTATTTATTTGGATGGTAAACATATTTAGGCACCTTATGTACTAATTAAATGGAAACACAATTAGTTTATCCTTACATATTGAGCTATGCACGAATTTAGTGGCCACAATGTATTATAATTAAACCATTAAATGAATTTTTGGGAGTGTAGATAAAAGAGAAAATATTAGATATTGAATAATAAAGCAAGGTGAAGTTTATAATAAAACTGACACAACTCCACCGAGGCAGCAAGGAAGAGATGTGGTATGCATGAGGTGGCATAAATCTTGGGCATTACTGTACATAGCGAATGAACTATCATAAGCACCACACACACATTACCTTAGTTTACCAAGCAAGAGAATAATTGTATATGAAAAAGCTATTAAATTTGTCTAAACAAGGTCACCTAGTTTTATGTTACCATGAAAAAATGATATATTATTCATGTATTGCATTATACATAGGATAGACCTTCTTGATCAATTCACCACTTACATGATGAAAATCTAGCCCATCATAACTTATTTTGCATGAAATTTCTCGTGCCAAATATTTTGACATGAGTGATAGGATCAGATAGACTTTATTATTATTTGTGTTAGGTTGACTTGCATAATTGAAATTAATCTAAATTTCAAATAATTATGATTCGGGTTTTGAGTAGGATGACTTAATTGGATTAAATATATAATATTTAGTTTAGTTGAGCTGCATTGATCCGAATAATAAATGAGTTAAATTGGTAAAATTTGTGTCATGCGAGTTGAGTTAAGTTGGATTTGAACCAAATATATTCAAGTTGAATCCAAGTAAGATATGTTTAAGTCGTATTGATTTTAGGTCAAACACAAACCAGATCCATCAACCCATTTAAATGAACATAAGAAAGCTATATAATATGCATGAACCATGAGTTCTTATATTTAATAAATGTTATAATTTTTAGGGGCATTTACACATACCACACAATTCTTATCTATTGACACATGCAACACCTAAACTTTTAGCATTTATATTTGTAACACTTAATTCCTATATATGTACTTATATATTATGACATAAAAATATCATTATTTTAAATATAAAAAATATTTATATTTGGCATTTTTAATATTAGTATTTATTAAAATATCAAAATAATTTCAAATTATTTTAAAATTGAGTTTTAATTATTTTTCACACAAATTATTTAAAGAATATTAGTAATATTTTTGGTATTTCTATAAAATAATCTGAAAATATTTTGGGGTTTTATTTATTTTTAATAATAAAGATTATAACTTTAATAAAACAAAAAAAAAATATTTTATTTCTCCGACAAAGTTTGATTCGGGGCCCACCTACCGGCAGCAATCTATTGCTTTTTGTGGTCCACAAAAGTGCAAAATATATTATTTATATTCTTCAACAAGAGGCTGTCAACTGTCCACGTTGCATTATTCTTCACCACAAAATCAGATTTATAGTTAAAACTTAATTCTCCATTAATCTTCTTTTACTCCTTCGTCTTCCTCACTTCAACTGGCTCTGATTCTCTTTCAGACCATGTAAGCTCTCTCTCTCTCTATGAAGTTTAAATGATTTATCTTTTCTGCATTACATGATCCGCTTAACTTAAAAATCAAATTTTTATTTTTTTTAGCGTTTTTTGGGATCATTTTGTGCATTTCAAATGTAGATTAAGATCTCTCTCTCCCTCTCTCTCTCTGTAAAGTTGAATCCTTTTCCCCTTCGTCTTCTTCATCATCTTCTCAAGCTCCGGTGAGTTAGCTGATTACTGCAGCACAGGAAGACTACGTGTTAGGTGAGGGAGACTGAGGTGGTATGGTTGCAATATTTAAAGTTTAGTTGTTAGATATGTAAATCTAAAACTTTCCAGTGGTATGTATGTAAATCATCCTTTTTTTATTGCTATGTACAAATATATTCTCACTGAGAGAGGAGGAGGTGTATGTAAGAGTGAAAAACCCTAAATTTTGCTGAGAGTGTGAAGGATTGCAGAGAAAACATTGCTTGGATTTTTTATAATGCAATGAGAAGAGAAGAGAAGGTAAAAGAAGCTTTTTTAATGATAAAAAGTGGCATAAGAAGGCTTGAACTAGGGTTAGAGTTTAGTGCATGCACTACATGGGAATCATAATCTATTATCTAACTATTAGGGAGCCTAGTATGCACATATACTTCTGACTAAGGAGATTTGCAGTGTAGGAGACTTCTCGGATACCGACACTTGTTAGACACGCCCCGTACACATATCAGACACAATACTTGACATATCAAACATAAATGATATTAAAATAATAAAAAAAAGAAATTGTATTGAATATGCGTGTCTTAAATAAATGAAATAAATTTTTTTGAAAAATAGTTTTCAAGTATTTATGATATATTTAATAAGTAAAAATCTAAATATATATTTTTTTTCTTTAAAGGTTAAAACTATCTCGTCAATTTATTCTTCTGATTTTTTTTCTCGGATACTAGCTCGAGTGGTCTGACGTCAATCACTCGCTTGGGTTGTTATTTCTCTTTATTGACATCATAATTTTTTAAAGTTAATTCTATTAAGTTTTTTTTATTACTCTTAATATTTTATTTTTTTAATGCACACACACACACACACACACACACACACACACACACACACACACACA
>JXCR01080441.1:105345-146465 GCA_002079205.1 Phalaenopsis hybrid cultivar
TATATATCTACATATATATCTATATATATATATATATATAGATATACATATATGTATGTATGTATATGTATGTACGTACGTATGTACATACATATATATATAGATATATGTACGTAGCTACATACATACATATATTTATATATAGATATATATGTATGTATGTACGTACATACATATATATATATATATGTATGTATATATATATATATATGTATGTATATATATATATATATATGTATGTATATATATGTATATGTATGTATATATATAGATATATCTATATAGATGTATATATGATAGAAGTGTCCCGTGTTGTGTCTTGTTCGTGTCCATATTCGTGCAACATAGTGAGAGCTTGAAATGTCTATTTTACTTTATGAATATAAAATAAGTGATGTTGACTTAGCAGGCATGGTGAACATGAATGAGTTTTGAAGTTTCATGTTCATGAATTAGGAAACGACTTTTGACATTTGGGAAGTATAATTTGAGCTTTAGCAACATTTTGTGTGATTGTTAGTTACTCCTCTTTACTTGGATTATTATAGACATGGAAGGAAACAAAACACTTTGAAAAATTTACTTTAAGATACTTATAAATTATTGATTGGTATAGTTGTTTAGGTTACATTTTAGTTGTTTTTGTTTTTAGGATATTACTTTTTGTTTGATCATTGTTTTGTGATCCAAGTGTTAATTTTATTTTTGTCTAACTGTGAGTTTTGTGATTTTACGAAGAATAATATAGCGATCACAAGAAAAAGGTAAATCAATGTGTTAAAACAACATTAATATAAATAGGGGGCCGCGAGAATGCGAACCCCCTACCACATATTATGACTTCCTCTCTAGCACTTGGGCTAATGGTAGAGCAACACCCAATCTAAGTGCAATGATGGTCATTGATGTTGGCCACATTCATTCTTGATCACCCGTTAAGACCACATCCAAGTAAGCATTAAATGATTTGTTAAAATGTTGCATGCCCCTTCTTTAATTAGGTTTTGCCTCGACTTCCTACTCTTCTTTTATTTTTTTTTTTGCTTTTATGTTCTAATTTTTTGGTTTATTATTCTTATTTATATTTATTTTAGGGCCATTTACATGCATAAAAACAATTGCTTTGTATGTACACACATTGCACTCAAATCTTTAATATTACATACAAAAATAGCACTTTACCCTTATTTAAAATTAAAATACATTTTTTCATGCATAAGTTTAAAGCACCAAAGTGGCATGTACATAAATATAAAATTGTAGCTGTGAGATATGCAAACACATAAGAACTGTGTGCCACGCATCCATCATTACTTTNAATTATGTTGAAATATCACAATTAAAGGAGAAGATTTTATATTTAGATGACAAAGGGTTCGTGTGGGACAGATTATAAGTGAGGGTGCGCCGCTGTATCATTTGGTTCGCGCGTTTTTTCAGTTTATCCGAAATCTCGTTTAAGTTTTTACGCTAAAAACAGGTCACGGGTCGAACTCCGCGGCCCGCCCGCGGGCTGCATTTCCGGATAAACAGTTTATCCTGAAAAACAAAAACTTCTCCAAAAGCACCCTAATTTTGACTCATTTGATTGTTAATATTTTTTTCCAAATTAGAATAAAAATTCAATATATTGACAATCGGACAGTAAAATAATTCCATATTAAATTGTCACTTTAATTTTTTATTTTTTATTTCCCCGACATAGATTGTTGCGGGGCCCACCATGCACTGCCGATCCCTAGCTTTTTGTGGTCCAAAAAGTACAAAAAAAATATTGTTTATACACTGAGCAAGAGGCTCTGAGCTGTCCACGTTGCACTCTTCTTCACCACAAATTCTAATATTCCTTAGTCAGAACAATAATTAAACGTCATTCCCCACTACTCTTCTTCTTCTTCTTCTTCACTTCAACGGGCTCTGTGTCTCTCTCAATCCATGTAAGATCCCTCTCTCTCTCTTTCTCTCTCTTTCTCTCTCTGCATATTTCATTTTCTTACAGTTTAAGCGAATGAGTGAAGAACCCTAAGTTTTACTGATAGTATGAATGATCATTAATCTTCTTCTTCTTCTTCTTCTTCTTCACTTCAACAGGATCTGAGTCCCTCTCTATCCATGTAAGCTCTCTCTCTCTCTCTCTCTCTCTCTCTCTCTCTCTCTCTCTCTGCATTTTTNCCCCCCTCTCTCTATCTCTATCTCTTTTCTTCTCTGCATTTTTCATTTTCTTACAGTTTAAGCGAATGAATGAAGAACCCTAAGTTTTACTGATAGTATGAATGATCATTATTCTTCTTCTTCTTCTTCTTCTTCTTCTTCTTCTTCTTCTTCACTTCAACAGGATTTGAGTCCCTCTATATCCATGTAAGCTCTCTCTCCCTCTCTCTGCATTTTTAATTTTTTACCGTTTAGGCAAATGAGACCCTTAAGTCTTACTGAGAATATAAATGATCAAGTATACAGAAATAAGCAACGCATTAATTCTATATAATGTAAAGCTTTTTTGAATTATAAAAATGACATAAGTTGGTTTCAACTAGGGTTAGGGTTTTGGAACCCCAAGCGATTGAAATGTCTGTTTGACTTTATGAATGTGGTATGAGTGACGTTGACTTTGTAGGTATGGAGAACTTGAATGGGAAATGTAATTTGAGATTTAAGANGGAACCCTAAGGTGCAGACCACCATGCAGGCTAATGATACATACCCTAATGGGGGGCTTGAAATGTCTGTTTGACTTTATTAATGTGGTATGAGTGACGTTGACTTTGTAGGTATGGAGAACTTGAATGGGAAATGTAATTTGAGATTTAAGAGATTTGGGTTCAACTTGATTGTTGTGAAACATTGAGTCATAAAGATGCTTAGGTTACATTATTGTTCTGTTAGAATATTGTTTGGTCAATGTGATCTGCATTGCATGAACAATTTATTGATCATTTTCATGTGATCTAAGTAATTTATATTGTATTATTGGTATATTACAAATTGATGGGTGGTTCAATAATAATGTATTTAAGTTTCTTACTATTAAAGGATGCTCTCATGAGCTCTTAAATATAAATTATTTTTCTTCTCTAAAATAATTATTTATTTTCTTATAGAAGTTGAAGGGTTTTATCTTGAAATAAAAATGAGGAAAGATCATTTCTTCTAATATATATATATATATATATATATACAATTTATTATTTTTATTAATGAAATAGAATTGATATGATGTGATTTGATTCTAACTTATAAAAAATATTATATATGCATTTATTTTAATATATTGTAAATTAGTTCACAAATTTATTTAATTTTAAAAATTATATTGTAGGAATTAAAAAAAAAATGGAATTTCAAGGCATGTTTATTTCCACAAGCCATTGGCAATGGATGACCCATTTAAAACCAATGGAATGTTCATTTCTCAATATATAAATTTTTTTATGTATTTAAGAAAATTATTTAGAAAATGTTTCATATGTTTATAAGACTCTTGATAAAATTTAATTGCTACAACTAGTGGGGGAGGGAATGGAGCATACCTTTGTTGTTGTTTTTTTTTTTTTTTTTGACAAATTATAGCATATAAAAAATATATTAACAGTTTATTGGGTATATATGTACAGCTTATATAATATTTAAAATTTAATTCATGTTGGTATTGCGTGGGAAAATAAGTGAGAATCAATTAGCGATAGNCTTGATAAAATTTAATTGTTACAACTAGTGGGGGAGGGAATGGAGCATGCATTCGTTTTTGTTTTTTGACAAATTATAGCATATAAAAAATATATTAACAGTTTATTGGGTATATATGCACACCTTATATAATATTTAAAATTTAATTCATGTTCGTATTGCGTGGGAAAATAAGTGAGAATCAATTTGCGATAGCGCTTGAGATTCGATTAGTTTTGTGAATGTTGGGGACATATAAGTTGAGAACATCATAGCAATCATGAGCCATTAAATGTATCTTTGATGGTGATATTAAGACAAGTTTTGATACATTTGAGTTGTCATCATACTTTCTATTGTTAATAGGAGAGTTTGGGTGACTGGGGTGACTATAATTGAACATTCGTAGATGACAAACATTGGATGCCAATTGTTGATAGATGTTGGATGATGTTCAATTGTTAGAATCATTTTTCTTTGAAACAATTGAGTTAAATAGTTTATGTTCATCAAANTAGCGATAGCGCTTGAGATTCGATTAGTTTTGTGAATGTTGGGGACTTATAAGTTGAGATCATCATAGCAATCATGAAACATTAAATGTATCTTTGATGGTGATATTAATACAAAATTTTATACATTTGAGTTGTCAGCATACTTTCTATTGTTAATAGGAGAGTTTGGGTGACTATAATTGAGCATTCGTAGATGACATACAATGGATGCCAATTGTTGATGGGCGTTGGATGATGTTCAATTGTTAGAATCATTTTTCTTTGAAACAATTGAGTTAAATAGTTTATGTTCATCCAAAGTGTTATTTATAAGACATGCATAAATATATATATAACTTACATATGGGCGAGAGCATATCTTGTGCCCATTTGAGAAGTGACAACGTATTGCTACCTGGGTTGGTTCAGCAACCCCATGTGAATCAGTTCAATCAAAGGGACTTGTGGGTTGGGATTGTCACTTATTATACGTAGGGTTGTAAATGAGTCAAACTTGAGCGAGCTCAGGCTTGGCTTGTGTTCGATTCATTTGAAATTACTCGTGTTCGAAATAGACATGTGTTTGAAATTGGCTAATTAACAATGTGTTCATCTTCGACTCGATTTAAATATTATTGTTTGTGTTTTGCTCATGTTCGATTTGAAACTGACTTTTTAAAATTAATTGAAAAAAATAAATGTTGGGTGTTGGGTTCCAATCTGCACAAACTCCGTGCAACAGAAGGCGCAAAAGTACCACATGACCACATGAGTTGTTATGTGGTACATTTAAGTTGAGATCATCATAGCAAACATGAACATTAAATGTATCTTTGATGGTGATAGTGGTACAAGCCTTGAGACATTTTAGTTGTCATCATACTTTCTATTGTTAGTGGGAGAGTTTGGGTGATTGTCATTGAACATTCGTAGATGACAAACATTGGATGCCAATTGTTGATAGGCGTTAGATGATGTTCAATTCTTAGTCCCATTTTTCTTTGAAAGAATAGAGTTAAATAATTTATGTTTATCAAAAGCGCTATTTATAGGACATGCATAAATATATATAGAATTGACATGGGGGCGAGGGCACATCTTGTGCCCATTCGAGAAATGACAACGTATTGCTACCTGGGTTGGTTCNTTTTATGTTTGCCAAAAGCGCTATTTATAAGACATGCATAAATATATATATAATTGACATGGGGGCGAGGGCACATCTTGTGCCCATTCGAGAAATGACAATGTATTGCTACCTGGGTTGGTTTAGAAACCCCATGTGAATCAGTTCAAATAATGAGACCCGTGGAGTAGGATTGTCAATTTTTATAACTAGGGGTTGTAGATGAGCCAAACTTGAGCGAGCTTGGGCTTGGCTCGTGTTCAGTTAATTTGAAATTGCTCGAGTTCAAAATCATCCTGTGTTTAAAATTGGCTAATTAATAGTGCGTTAATCTTCGGGTCGATTTAAATATTCTTCTTTGTGTTTGGCTTATGTTCGGGTCGAAATTGACTCGTTAGAATTATTTTAAAAAATAAATGTTGGGTGTTGGATTCCAGTATGTACAAACTTTGTGGAATAGAAAACACAAAAATATCACATGACTATACGAGTTGTTATGTGGCACCTTTAAGTTGAGATCATCATAGCAAACATGAACCATTAAATGTATCTTTGATGGTGATAGTGGGACAAGCCTTGAGACATTTGAGTTTTCATCATACTTTCTATTGTTAGTAGGAGAGTTTGGGTGATTGGGGTGCCTATCATTGAACATCCGTAGATGAGAGACATTAGATGCCAATTGTTGATAGTCATTAGATGATGTTCAATTGTTAGTCCCATTTTTTTTTTTTGAAAGAATAGAGTTAAATAGCTTATTTTCATCAAAAGCGTTATTTATAAAACATGCATAAATGTGTATAAACTGATATAAGGGCGAGGGCATATAGGTTTGAAAACGAGCCGAACTTGAGCGTGCTCAGGCTTGGCTCTTGTTCGGTTCATTCGAAATTGTCATGTTTGAGATATGTTTGTGTTTGAAATTGGCTAGTGAACAATTTGTTCATCTTCGACTCAATTAAAATATTTTTGTTTGTGTTTGGCTTATATTCGGTTCAAAATTGACTCATTAAAATTAATTGAAAAAAATACATGTTGGATGTTGGATTTAAATTTGCACAAACTCTGTGAAATAGAAGGCACAGAAGTACCACATGACCACACGAGTTGTTGTGATTTATACATATATATAAATAATAGTATATTATTATATAAATAATATTTATAATTTCTTTATTTAGAGCTAAAATGGACGAACATGAGCAAAAAAAGGGTTATTCGTGTTCGACTCGTTTAATTAATGAACAAGCTGAAACGAGCTACTTAATAAGCCAATCACGAGTTGTTCAATAACAAGTTTTTTTGACAACCCTAATTATAAGCATGCTATTTTTCATGATTGAGAGCCATTCTGATTGTGTTTCTGTCAATTTAGCCATCACTTCTCTTGTTTCCTCTTTTATGGATGTATCCATGAGCAGGTAGTGCCCTGGTTATATCTCGTTCTAAGGCATGGCTATCTTACAAAGAGTCGAGTGGTGCCCCGACTGTAACTTATTCTAGAGGTGGTATTTATTATTGAGCCCCCTTCCTCTGTAACCCTCCCTTCGTTGTAGCCAACACCGTCCTTGCCACATAACACCATAAAACTGTCCTATACTTGTTTTCCCTGCAACCATTTAGCTACCACACAAACCCTTTCCACCATACTTCCTTACTTCCAACAACCAACCATCTTCATTGCTAAACCCAATCATCACCTTNGGAACCCCACGTGAATCAGTTCAAATAATGGGACCTGTAGGGTAGAATTGTCAATTTTTATAAGTAGGGATTGTAGATGAGCCGAACTTGAGCGAGCTTGGGCTTGGCTCGTGTTCAGTTAATTTGAATTGCTCATGTTCAAAATCAACATGTGTTTGAAATTGGCTAATTAATAGTGCGTTAATCTTCGGGTCAATTTAAATATTCTTCTTTGTGTTTGGCTTATGTTCGGGTCGAAATTGACTCGTTAGAATTAATTTTAAAAAATAAATGTTGGGTGTTGGATTCTAGTATGCACAAACTTTGTGGAATAGAAGACGCAGAAGTACCACATGACCACACGAGTTGTTATTTGGCACCTTTAAGTTGAGATCATCATAGCAAACATGAACCATTAAATGTATCTTTGATGGTGATAGTGGGACAAGCCTTGAGACATTTGAGTTGTCATCATACTTTCTATCGTTAGTAGGAGAGTTTGGGCGATTGGGGCGTCTATCATTAAACATCCGTAGATGAGAGACATTAGATGCCAATTGTTGATAGTCATTAGATGATGTTAAATTGTTGGTCCCCCTTTTTTTTTTTTTTTTGAAAGAATAGAGTTAAATAGCTTATTTTCATCAAAAGCGTTATTTATAAAACTTGCATAAATGTGTATAAACTGACATAAGGGCGAGGGCATATAGGGTTGACGACGAGCCGAACTTGAGCGTACTCAGGCTTGGCTCTTGTTCAGTTCATTCGAAATTGTCATGTTCGAAATTTGTTTGTGTTTGAAATTAGCTAGTGAACAATTTGTTCATCTTTGACTCAATTAAAATATTTTTGTTCACGTTTGGCTTATATTCAGTACAAAATTGACTCATTAAAATTAATTGAAAAAAATACATATTGGATGCTGGATTTCAATTTGCACAAACTCTGTGAAATAGAAGACACATAAGTACCACATGACCACACGAGTTGTTGTGATTTATACATATATATAAATAATAATATATTATTATGTAAATAATATATATAATTTTTTTATTTAGAGCTAAAATGAGTCGAACATGAGCAAAAAAAGGGTTATTCGTGTTCAACTCATTTATAATTCGAGCTTAAAAAAATTTATTCGTGTTCGACTCATTTAATTAACGAACAAGCTTAAACGAGCTACTTAATAAGCCAATCACGAGTTGTTCAAGAACAAGTTTTTTTGACAACCCTAATTATAAGCATGTTATTTTTCATGTTTGAGAGCCATTTTGATTGTGTTTCTGTCAATTTAGCCATCACTTCTCCTGTTTCCTCTTTTGTGGATGTATCCATGAACAGGTAGTGCCCTGGTTATATTTCGTTCTAAGGCATGACTATCTTACAAGGGTCGAGTGGTGCCCCGACAAGAGCTTATTCTCGAGGTGGTATTTATTATTGAGCCCCCTTCCTCTGTAACCCTCCATTCGTTGTAGCCAACACCATCCTTGCCACATAACACCATAAAATTGTCCTATAGTTGTTTTCCCTACAACCATTTAGCTACCACCCAACATCTTTCCACCATACTTCCTTACTTCCAGCAGCCAACCATCTTCATTGCTAAACCCAATCATCACCTTCCTGACCGCACTGGCTGTCAACCATCCATGTTCTCTGCAGTCTTTGCAACCACCTTCACACACATTCCCCTCACATCACCACCTCCATATTTGGCATACGCTCCTAGTTGAGTGATTGTTGTGTTAGTCGTTGTTATTCCTCTTTCCATGCATCTGTTATAATTGAATATTGACTTTTCAATGATAATATATTTTTATTTATTATTATTTGGGTTAACTCAGATATCAAAAAGCTTAATCATTAACATGTATTATAAGTGGTCATACAACATAAATGATATGTTAAATGATTTATTTTGCTCTTATTTATTTGGATGGTAAACATATTTAGGCACCTTATGTACTAATTAAATAGAAGCACAGTTAGTTTATCCTTACATGTCAAGCCATGCACCAATTTAGTGCCACAATGTATTATAATTAAACCATTAAATGAATTTTTGGGAGGGTAGATAAAAGAGAAAATATTAGATATTGAATAATAAAGCAAGGTGAAGTTTATAATAAAATTGACTCAACTCCGCCGAGGCAATAAGGAAGAGATGTGGTATGCATGAGGTGGTATAAATCTTGGGCATTACTGTACATAGCGAATGAACTATCATAAGCACCACATACACATTACCTTAGTTTACCAAGCAAGAGAATGATTGTATATGAAAAAGCTATTAAATTTGTCTAAACAAGGTCATCTAGTTTTATGTTACCATGAAAAAATGATATATTATTCATGTATTACATTATACATATGATAGACCTTATTGATCAATTCACCACTTACATGATGAAAATGTAGCCCATCATAACTTATTTTGCATGAAATTTCTCGTGCCAAATATTTTGACATGAGTGATAGGATCAAACAGACTTCATTATTATTTGTGTCAGGTTGACTTGCATAATTGAAATTAATCTAAATTTCACATGATTATGATTCGTGTTTTGATTAGGTTGACTTAATTGGATTAAATATATAATATTTAGTTTAATTGAGCTATGATTTGAATAATAAATGAGTTAAATTGGTCAAATTTGTGTCATGAGAGTTAGGTTGGATTTCAACCAAATATATTCAAGTTGAATCCAAGTAAAATATGTTTAAGCCGTATTGATTTTAGGTCAAACACAAACACTATCCATCAACCCATTTAAATGAACATAAGAAAGCTATATAATATGCATGAACCATGAGTGCTAAGATTTAATAAATGTTATAATTTTTAGGGGCATTTACACACATACCACACAATTCTTATGTATTGACACATGCAACACCTAAACTTTTAACATTTATATTTGTAACACTTAATTCCTATATATGTATTTATATATTATGACCTGAATTTTTTTTCTTTTCATTTATACCACTCATATCTTTAATATGACATAAAAATATCATTATTTTAAATATAAAAAATATTTATATTTGGCATTTTAATTTTAGTATTTATAAAAATATCAAAATAATTTCAAATTATTTTAAAATTGAGTTCTAATTATTTTTCATACAAGTTATTTAAATAATATTAGTAATATTTTGGTATTTTTATAAAATAATCTGAAAATATTTTGGGGTTTTATTTTTTTAATAATAAATATTATAACTTTAATAAAACTTGATTCGGGGCCCACCTACCGGCAGCAATCTATTGCTTTTTGTGGTCCACAAAAGTGCAAAATATATTATTTATATTCTTCAACAAGAGGCTGTCAACTGTCCACGTTGCATTATTCTTCACCACAAAATCAGATTTATAGTTAAGCTTAATTCTCCATTAATCTTCTTTTACTCCGTCGTCTTCCTCACTTCAACTGGCTCTGATTCTCTTTTAGGCCATGTAAGCTCTCTCTCTCTCTCTCTCTCTGAAGTTTAAATGATTTATCTTTTCTGCATTACATGATCCGCTTAACTTAAAAATCAAATTTTTATTTTNCATTACATGATCCGTTTAACTTAAAAATCAAATTTTTATTTTTTTAGCGTTTTTTGGGATCATTTTGTGCATTTGAAATGTAGATTAAGATCTCTCTCTCTCTCTCTCTCTCTCTAAAGTGGACTCCTTTTCCCCTTCGTCTTCTTCATCATCTTCTCAAGCTCCGGTGAGTTAGCTGATTACTGCAGTACAGGAAGACTACGTGTTAGGTGAGGGAGACTGAGGTGGTCTGGGTGCAATATTTAAAGTTTAGTTGTTAGATATGTAAATCTAAAACTTTCCAGTGGTATGTATGTAAATCATCCTTTTTTTTTATTGCTATGTACAAATATATTCTCACTGAGAGAGGAAGAGGTGTATGTAAGAGTGAAAAACCCTNAGTGTTTTTTGGGATCATTTTGTGCATTTCAAATGTAGATTAAGATCTCTCTCTCCCCCTCTCTCTCTCTAAAGTGGAATCCTTTTCCCCTTCGCCTTCTTCATCATCTTCTCAAGCTCCGGCGAGTTAGCTGATTACTGCAGTACAGGAAGTCTACGTGTTAGGTGAGGGAGACTGAGGTGGTATGGGTGCAATATTTAAAGTTTAGTTGTTAGATATGTAAATCTAAAACTTTCCAGTGGTATGTATGTAAATATATTCTCACTGAGAGAGGAAGAGGTGTATGTAAGAGTGAAAAACCCTAAATTTTGCCGAGAGTGTGAAGGATTGCAGAGAAAACATTGCTTGGATTTTTTATAATGCAATGAGAAGAGAAGAGAAGGTAAAAGAAGCTTTTTTAATGATAAAAAGTGGCATAAGAAGGCTTGAACTAGGGTTAGAGTTTAGTGCATGCACTACATGGGAATCATAATCTATTATCTCACTATTAGGGTGCCTAGTATGCACATATACTTCTGACTAAGGAGACGTGCATTGTAGGAGACTTCTCGGATACCGACACTTGTCAGACACGCCCCATACACATGTCAGACATGCCCCGTACACATGTCAGACGCGATATCGGACATATCTAATATAAATGGTATTAAAATAAAAAAAAAGAGATTGTGTTGAATATGCGCCGTCTTAAATAAATGAAATAATTTTTTAAAAAAAATAATTTTCAAGTATTTATGATATATTTTGATAAGGAAAAATGTAAATATAATTTTTTTCTTTTAAAGGTTAAAACTTTCTTGTCAATTTATTCCTCTGATTTCTTTTCTCGGATACTAGCTCGAGTGGTCCGACGCCGATCGCTCGCTTGGGTTGTTATTTCTCTTTATTGACATAATAATTTTTGAAAGTTAATTCCATTAAGTCTTTTTTATTACTCTTAATATTTTATTATATATATATATATATATATATACTCTACTTATNGATTGCAGAGAAAACATGGCTTGGATTTTTTATAATGCAATGAGAATGGAAGAGAAGGCAAAAGAAGCTTTTTTAATGATAAAAAGTGGCATAAGAAGGCTTGACCTACATGGGAATCATAATCTATTATCTAACTATTAGGGAGCCTAGTATGGACATATACTTCTGACTAAGGAGATTTGCAGTGTAGGAGATTTCTCGGATACCGACACTTGTTAGACACACCCCGTACATATATCAGACACGATACTTGACATATGAAACATAAATGATATTAACATTAAAAAAAATTTGTGTTGAATATGAGCATCGTAAATAAATGAAATATTTTTTTTAAAAAAATAATTTTCAAGTATTTATGATATATTTTAATGAGTAAAAATCTAAATATATTTTTTTTTTCTTTAAAGGTTAAAACTACCTTGTCAATTTATTCATCTGATTTCTTTTCTTGGATACTAGCTCGAGTGGTCTGACGCCAATCACTCGCTTGGTTTGTTATTTTTCTTTATTGACATCATAATTTTTTAAAGTTAATTCTATTAAGTTTTTTTTATTACTCTTAATATTTTATTTANATTTTATGAATATAAAATAAGTGATGTTGACTTAGCAGGTATGGCGAACATGAATGACTCTTAAAGTTTCATGTTCAAGAATTAGGAAACGACTTTTGACATTTGGGAAGAATAATTTGAACTTTCGTAACATTTTATGTGATTTTTAGTTACTTCTCTTTACTTGGATTATTATAGACATAGAAGGAAACAAAACACCTCAAAAAATTTACTTTGAGATACTTATAAATTATTGATTGATATAGTTGTTTAGGTTACATTTTAGTTATTTTTGTTTTTAGGATATTACTTTTTGTTTGATCATTGTTTTGTGATCCAAGTGTTAATTTTATTTTTGTCTAACTGCGAGTTTCGTGATTTTACGAAGAATAATATAGCGATCACGAGAAAAAGGTAAATCAATGTGTTAAAACAACATTAATATAAATAGTGGGCCGCGAGAATGCGAACCCCCTACCACATATTATGACTTCCTCTCTAGCACTCGGGCTAATGGTAGAGCAACACCCCATCTAAGTGCAATGATGGTCATTGATGTTGGCCACACTCATTCTTGATCACCCGTTAAGACCACATCCAAGTAAGCATTAAATGATTTGTTAAAATGTTGCATGCCCCTTCTTTAATTAGGTTTTGCCTCCACTTCCTACTCTTCTTTTACATTTTTTTTTTCTTTTTTTGCTTTTATTTTCTAATTTTTTGGTTTATTATTCTTATTTATATTTATTTTAGGGCCATTTACATGCATAAAAACAATTGCTCTGTATGTACACACATTGCACTCAAATTTTTAATATTACATAAAAAAATAGCACTTTACCATTATTTAAAATTAAAATATACTTTTTCATGCATAAGTTTAAAGCACCAAAGTGGCATGTATATAAATATAAAATTGTAGCTGTGAGATATGCAAACACATAAGAAATGTGTGCCACGCATCCATCAATACTTTCGGTAGATAATCCATGCTAGATTCTTTGTGCTTTGTAGGTATGAATTGCTTGGAATAGAGTTAAATGAAGACTCAAGGACTACTATATATGATATTTGAAAATCAAGACTTTTTTGTGGAGTAGTCACTAGAAATTAAAAAAGGCGGTTTTATCGCCAAATTCTAAGTATGGAGGGAAGAGAGGCGATGGTGGAAATCTTTGCGATCGNAGGCGGTTTTATCGCCAAATTCTAAGTATGGAGGGAAGAGAGGCGATGGTGGAAATCTTTGCGAGCGCAAGCTAATTAAGCTCGTTGCAATTAACTAAATTCTTATATGAAGGACAAACATTTTAAGTGCGGTAGAAAAGTTGGTTATCCAAGAAGTGCTTGTGGTATGCAAGCTATTGCTTTAACACAATTCTTATGTATTTACATATGTAACATCCAAAGTTCGATATTTAAACATCATTTTGGCATAAAATTATGCATGAAAATATGTATTTCACTTTTAAAAAGACAGTGATGGTGGTATTTTTGATGTAATGCTAAAGTTTTGAGCGATATGCATGTAAATATGAATGTTTAGATGTTAGATTTGTAAACACATAACAATTGTGTGGTTTGTATGTAAAAGTCCCTATTTTTTATTTTGGGAATTTACATACATAACACCCAATTCATATATATTTACTCGGATATCTAATACCTATACTTTACTTTTTTACATCCATACACCCAAAAGCTTTGATATCATATCAAATATATACCATACTCTTAACTTATTTTAGCTTTTTGAAAGCGAAAATACATCTTTTCATGCATATGTAAGGTTGCGTGTATGTAAAAATTGAAGTTAAGAGGTTAGATATGTANATTAGTTTGTCCTTACATATCAAGCTATGCACCAATTTAGTGCCACAATGTATTATAATTAAACCATTAAATGAATTTTTGGGAGGGTAGATTAAAGAGAAAATATTAGATATTGAATAATAAAGCAAGGTGAAGTTTATAATAAAACTGACACAACTCCACCGAGGCAATAAGGAAGAGATGTGGTATGCATGAGGTGGTATAAATCTTGGGCATTACTGTACATAGCGAGTGAACTATCATAAGCACCACATACACATTACCTTAGTTTACTAAGCAAGAGAATAATTGTATATGAAAAAGCTACTAAATTTGTCTAAACAAGGTCATCTAGTTTTATGTTACCATGAAAAAATGATATATTATTCATGTATTACATTATACATATGATAGACCTTATTGATCAATTCACCACTTACATGATGAAAATGTAGCCCATCATAACTTATTTTGCATGAAATTTCTCGTGCCAAATATTTTGACATGAGTGATAGGATCAGATAGACTTTATTATTGTTTGTGTTAGGTTGACTTGCATAATTGAAATTAATCTAAATTTCAAATGATTATGATTCGGGTTTTGATTGGATTGACTTAATTGGATTAAATATATAATATTTAGTTTAATTGAGCTGCATTGATCTGAATAATAAATGAGTTGAATTGGTAAATTTTGTGTCATGCGAGTTGAGTTAAGTTGGATTTGAACCAAATATATTCAAGTTGAATCCAAGTAAGATATGTTTAAGTCGTATTGATTTTAGGTCAAACACAAACCATATCCATCAACCCATTTAAATGAACATAAGAAAGCTACATAATATGCATGAACCATGAGTGCTAAGATTTAATAGATGTTATAATTTTTAGGGGCATTTACACACATACCACACAATTCTTATGTATTGACACATGCAACACCTAAACTTTTAACATTTATATTTGTAACACTTAATTCCTATATATGTATTTATATATTATGACCTGAAATTATTTTCTTTTCATTTGTACCACTCATATCTTTAATATGACATAAAAATATCATTATTTTAAATATAAAAAAATATTTATATTTGGCATTTTTAATTTTCGTATTTATTAAAATATCAAAATAATTTCAAATTATTTTAAAATTGAGTTTTAACTAATTTTCATACAAATTATTTAAAGAATATTAGTAATATTTTGGTATTTCTATAAAATAATCTGAAAATATTTTGGGGTTTTATTTTTTTTAATAATAAAGATTATAACTTTAATAAAACAAAAAAAAATATTTTATTTCTCCGACAAAGTTTGATTCGGGGCCCACCTACGGGCAGCAATCCATTGCTTTTTGTGGTCCACAAAAGTGCAAAATATATTATTTATATTCTTCAACAAGAGGCTGTCAACTGTCCACGTTGCATTATTCTTCACCACAAAATCAGATTTATAGTTAAAACTTAATTCTCCATTAATCTTCTTTTACTCCTTCGTCTTCCTCACTTCAACTGGCTCTGATTCTCTTTTAGGCCATGTAAGCTCTCTGTCTCCCTCCCTCTGAAGTTTAAATGATTTATCTTTTCTGCATTACATGATCCGCTTAACTTAAAAATCAAATTTTTATTTTTTTTGCGTTTTTTGGGATCATTTTGTGCATTTCAAATGTAGATTAAGATCTCTCTCTCTCCCTCTCTCTCTCTCTAAAGTGGAATCCTTTTCCCCTTCGTCTTCTTCATCATCTTCTCAAGCTCCGGTGAGTAAGCTGATTACTGCAGTACAGGAAGACTACGTGTTAGGTGAGGGAGACTGAGGTGGTGTGGGTGCAATATTTAAAGTTTAGTTGTTAGATATGTAAATCTAAAACTTTCCAGTGGTATGTATGTAAATCATCCTTTTTTTTATTGCTATGTACAAATATATTCTCACTGAGAGAGGAAGAGGTGTATGTAAGAGTGAAAAACCCTAAATTTTGCCGAGAGTGTGAAGGATTGCAGAGAAAACATTGCTTGGATTTTTTATAATGCAATGAGAAGAGAAGAGAAGGTAAAAGAAGCTTTTTTAATGATAAAAAGTGGCATAAGAAGGCTTGAACTAGGATTAGAGTTTAGTGCATGCACTACATGGGAATCATAATCTATTATCTTACTATTAGGGAGCCTAGTATGCACATATACTTCTGACTAAGGAGATTTGCAGTGTAGGAGATTTCTCGAATATCGACACTTGTTAGACACGCCCCGTACACATATCAGACACAATACTTGACATATGAAACATAAATGATATTAGCATTAAAAAAAAATTGTGTTGAATATGAGCATCTTAAATAAATGAAATAATTTTTTTAAAAAAATAATTTTCAAGTATTTATGATATATTTTGATAAGTAAAAATCTAAATATAATTTTTTTTCTTTAAAGGTTAAAACTATCTTGTCAATTTATCCATCTGATTTCTTTTCTTGGATACTAGCTCGAGTGGTCTGACGCCAATCACTCGCTTGGGTTGTTATTTCTCTTTATTGACATCATAATTTTTGAAAGTTAATTCTATTAAGTTTAAGTTTTTTTTTATTAGTCTTAATATTTTATTTATTTAATATATATATATACATACATATATATACATACATACATATACATACATATGTATGTATACATATACATACATATGTATGTATACATACATATAGATACATATACATACATACATATACATACATATGTATGTATACATACATATAGATACATATACATACATACATATACATACATATGTNTAATTCAAGGTCGACTATATATTTGGGGATCTTCTATAAATATGGAGGAGTTTAAGGAGAAAGACGACGAAGTTTCTCAAGCGAAACACGAGGGAGATGAACATTACGAAGAAAAAGTAGGAAATAATTTCCCACTCTATCACAATGACTTTAATTTGCTTGATGAGAAGGCCGGTATCCTTTTCGTTCAAGGGAAGAATTTCATGTTAGGTACATTTGCATAAATGTTTTAAGGATATTTGATTTTTATCAAGGTTTATATAATATACCTCATTTGATATTATTTTTTTTTATCAAAGTTCACATTAAAGCCCAAATCTGTGTTTTTCGCTATTATCACATTTCAAAAACACATAAATATATGGATTTGGTAGTTTAAAAAAAAATGACATGGGTTCTAGTTTTGTAAATACATAAATTTTTAGTTCTTTATTTGTAATTTTTCCTTCAATCACTTAACCATTAAACTTCTTAATTGTCATGCAAATGTTGAAATATGTTGTCTTTGTTTTCAAATGAATGAATCTACCAGGACTTCTATTCAAAATTCCCATATTTTAGGAAGATTTACATACATATGACTCAATTCCTATGTATTTACATAGCAAACGCCTAAAAATTAAATTTTTACATACACCCCACCATACCTATGCATGAAAAGGTGTATTTCACTTTTTAAATATTAAAATGATGGTATTTTCTTATGTGACATGAAAGATATAACCGGTATGAATGTCAAAAGTAAAATTTAGATGTTAGATATATAAATACATAGTATCAGTGGGGTATGCATGTAAATGCCCCTATAGTTTTTTTGCACTATTACCAGCAATTGGCATCTGAATATACTGCAATTTTGTAGGTTCAGATAATCACCCTCCAAAGACTGAACCATCCATAAGAACAAAACAAATCTATAATAAAGATGTCGACCGCGAACCACATTCGCTTGATATCTCTGAAGAATTTAGCAGAAACTATAAAAGAAGTTCAGCATCAACATATAGACCCACAAAAGTTGCTTTTTCTATGGATTTTGCAAGAAACAAAGATAGAAAATTGGAATCACATCATAGATATTTGGGTGGTAAGCTCAGTTCCTCCATTAATGGTGTTTCCAAGATCAACAAAGGCAAAGAACCAATTGTTTATGAATCAGAAGATGAAAGCAGAAGCTCTTCAAACAGGAGGGATGTTGGCTGTGAGAACAACGAATGCATTAGCAGCCGGGGCATAGTTTCAACCATTAAAAGAGCGAGACTTCATGACTCAGAGTCTGAAAAACTCGCCGGAGGTAAAAGGTTGAAAGGATCGAAAAATGGCAACTTTTCTTTTATGAATTGGATGAGTTCTATAACCAATGGGCTGAGTAGACCTCAAGATAGACATATGGAACCACCTTTTTCTTTTTCAGAAGAGAGAAGAGAAATTATTGGTGTTTCTCATGGGAGTAGGGGGTTTAGATCAATCTTTCATGCTGTATACCACCCTGGAAACAGTGCACTTAGTGATAAAATTAAAAATTTTGATTGTCAGAAAGAGATGGATACTTCAAAAGGAGCCGAAGAAGCGAAAGCGAGTAATGTCTCTTGTTGTGTGCTTCCTGAAAGATTGAACTTTGGCGACGATGAGAAAGAAAACAACTCTGCTATAGTAGAAACCTTAGTTGGTATTGACCCTAGGGCGAACAATATTGAAATCCATGATAAAGTTTTGGCTTCAAGCAATAGATATATCAAAGATAATTGTCAAGTTAAAGGTTCTCCGTCTGCTGCAATGGGTATGCTCTCATTTGGTGTTTATAAAATGCAAAATTCAAACTCAAACAATCATTCATCATGAGTATATGTAAGCTTTTCTAATATAATTGGTGTATTTACATACATAGTACACAATACTTATGTATTTACATATCTCACGCCTAAACATTCATTTTTACAAACATAGCAATCAAATCTTTAATACTGCATAAAAAATAATACTATTACTACTTTTTAAAAGTGAAATGCTCCTTTATATGCGTAAGTTTAGAACACGAAAGTGCAATGCATGCAAATATGAAAGTTTAGGTGTGAGATACGCAAATACATAAGAATTGTTTACGGCATTTAAATTTCTCTATTGATTTTATGTATTCCTCAGATTGCCATGCTGAGTTGACGGCGAATAGGGGACAAGCTTTTCATGATAGCTTATGGATACCAAGACTTTCTCAAGGAGTTTCTTCTCCTCAATTCAAGCCAATAAAATTCTCAAATTGCTTAGATTTATCAGCTAAAAAAGTAAGATTTAGTGAAAAACCACAGCACAAATTAGTTTTACATATTGATTCAGATGGTTCTGTAAGGATTTTAACAGAGAAACATGAATCCAAATTACAGTTGACAATATCTCCCAAGTACTGCAAAAGACTGAAACCAACAAATTCTTCTTTTTCACAGAGATTTGATGCATCGAACCTTATGAAATCTTCGGAAATTTGCATATTTTGTGGCATGAATGATCATATTACAAGGGAGTGTTCCGAGGTGGTTGAAACCAAGTTGGAGCTGTATCTGAAATCCTTTTCAGTGTATGGTAGCATTAACAGGGAATCATGTCTTTGTATTCTTTGTTTCCAGCTTGATCATTGGGCTGCTTCTTGTCCAAATCCCTCCTCTGAAGGAAGCCAAATTTCTTTCATGGCTAATTGTTTCAGTGATGTTAAGTTCAAGAGTACAGCAAAGCATAAACATGTAAATCCGTCGATTATGTTCCGGTCTGAAGATAAGATGTTTCTTCATCAAGTTCTCAATGGCAGCACTCTTTCTCAGAAAGAGAATGAAACTATAGAAACTGATATTGTGGTTGGTGAAGAGGTTAGAAGTGAAAAGAATGAAGTGGCAGGCTGTGGTACAATCGATTTACATATTTTTCGAAGGAAGGATAGTATTAATATGAATAAAATGAAGTTGTCGTCTCCTCGTCCGTCAGAAAATGGAGTAAAGAAATCTGAATTCAAGTCATTTTGCAGTCGCTTGCCGACAACAATAATAGATAAGCCAGAAGCATTTTTTGTTGCTGTAAGAAAGCTTCGGTTGTCTCGATTGGATGTTCTAAGGTAAGTGCAAATGTCTATTCTAATGGGTTATATTTCACTAAACATGTGAAACTCCTAGTGGGTGTTCAGGCTTTAGCTTGAACCCGCGTACGGTGAATTCGCTCATCGAGTGCTTGTTTGAACTTTCTTATACATGGTTTTGTCATTGGCCTGATAGGTAATTGAATTGGATCTATACAGGCCTCAAACTGTGTGCTAGTCTCTTCTATAGCCTTATTCCCTTAATATTTTCTTTGTGATATGTGATGAACTAACATACTAATGGAGGTCCTATGCCCCAAGATTAGTGTTGTAGGGGCTCTGAATCTCATTGATAAATTTATATCAATGCTTTGAGATTGGTGTTAATGATGTCCCCAAACCTCAAAATCAATTAGTGGAGTTAGATGAGCAGTTACTTGTTTGAACCTTGCGGCACAAAAATCATTGATAATGTTTCAAAGCTCCTAAAATGTATTTGTGAATGGGATTTGTGGAGGATGTCCTTGTGGAATGACAAGGGAAAGGTAAATGTGAGTTCGGCGGCGTTTGAGTGGGATTGAGGGGATAGATCTGCTGTTGGCAGCTTTCCAGACTGAAAATAACACAAAAAACTCTAAATCGGCGACGTGCAGGAGGCAAGGAGGTTCCACCACCTATTGCTGAGTAAAATATTAATACACCACTTGCAAAAGGGAGATAATATAACACTTTGAAAAACATAACACAATAGAACGTCTCTCAATTCATAAAATTAACAAATACTAAAATCCCAAACAACATACTACGAGTTTATGACACATAAAAGTCCCTTCATGACAAATACCTACATAGAAACTAGAGAAGCAAGAAATGATGAGAAAGGAAAGAATCAAAGGAAATAAACATGCTGAAAATAAATGAAATAAAATAAAATAGGAAGGTTTACTCGGTCGGCTGAACGTCCGTGGTTGCGGGAAGCTTTTGTCCTGTGATACAGAATCCCGCAATTTGCTGGTCAAAGGAGTTTTGCTCGTAGTTTCCACTAAACTCCCACATCAATCATTTGAGCACAAACCTAGATGTTCTTAATAAAACAATTGAAATAAATCAGGATCAATCTTTTCGGTTCAAAGAACCAAAATGGCCCCCCTACTATCTGTGGGGGACGTTATAGTCATAGATTTTATTAAATGTCTGATTTAGCCTCTCGACTCTTAAAATTAGAATCAAAATGATCTCTTTGTTAAGAGTAACTAAAATTAAACTCTTAAGTTAATCGGTGGTGTTAAAAATATAGATATTTTAGGAATTTATATCCTATGCTTGAAATTTTTACAATATGGTCCTAAGCTCATTTTAGGTTTGCACTTATGACCTATATAGTCCTTTTATTGCATTTATTTACATATTTTATTATTTTTGGGGCATTTATATCCTTTTTCCTCTTCATTTATTTGCTAATATTTATTTGTTTCACATGAAATATTTAGATGGATGAAATCAAGGGCCCCCCATTATAATCTTGGAGGTTTTTTCTTGCGCTTGAGGATTGGGAAGCTAGAAAAAGGCTTGGAGAGCACGCGCTACCATGTGGCTCGCATTAATGGTAAATTATTGACACTCTTTTCATGTTTATTGGCAATTATTAATTTGCATAGTTTTCCTCTTAAAATTAAGGGGTTTTATGTTTATTTACAGCTGAGAGTTGCCAAAGTTCCATCTCTGTGTGTGTTGGAAGTTCAACTTACTTAATCACTCGCCCCTTTATTTCCAATCATGATTTTAATGAGGTATCACATTTTTATTTTGGGCATTTACATACATACCAAACAATTCTTTTGTATTTACTTGTGTAACACCTAAACTATGATTTTTACATTTATACCCTCCAAAGCTTTCATATGACATAAAAAATACCACTTTTTTAACTTTTAAAAAGTGAAATACACATTTTCATGCATAGTTAAGGTGGCATATATGTAAAAGTTGAAGTTTATGTGTTGGATATACAAATACATAAGAGATAATAAAAGAAATTAGAATGGTTGCTGTGACACAATATATCATTTCTATAACAAGAAATTAATGTAAATTTATCTTTTGTTATAAATTAATATTAAATCGATGCAATAAATAATGAAATAAGTAAAAAAGAAACAACACAAAGAATTTACATGGAAAACAACGATGGGAAAAATTAAGGGCATAGGAGGAGAATTCACTATATTAAATAAGAAATTATAAGTGGAGAATGTCATGCACAAAATATAAGAGAAGTATTTATAGTTTTAACAATATCCCTTCAAAGGACATAATTAAAAGAGTAATAAAACAATAGCATACGGGTTGCAATGTAAAGGGTATTATACCTTCAATTCGTATGCTCACAGTTTCCTTCGAAAGCCACAATCCATTTGGTCATAATTTTCTTACGAGACGAAGCAGGCCCCACAAAATTCGAGTCATAAATTTAGCAATGTTCATACACAAATTTCCAAAGAATGTAAAGAATAAAAATATCTTCACCCTTTTCACAAAGCTCTGGTGATCAGAAAAGAATATCAACCAAGTATAAGTAATGCTCAAACTTGGCTATTGAAAGTACTTTTGTCATCATATTCGCAGGATTATCATGGTTACTAATCTTGGCCACAATAATATCACCACAAGCGATACCTTCACGTACGAAATGATAATGAACATCAATGTGCTTAGTTCTCTCATGAAACATTTGATCTTTACTGAGATAAATAACACTTTAATTATCACACATTCATTAAGCTCTTCAAACAGACCTTTCAACCAGAGAGCTTCTTAGCAAGCTTCAATACTTGTCATATACTCGGCTTCATTTGTGGATAGTGCCACCTTGTATGTAAGGTAACCTTCTAATTGCACATCCACTAATAGTAAAAACGTATCCTGTAAGTGATCTCCTTCAATCCAGATCTTCAGCAAAATATGAATAGACATTGTCAAAGTCTCTATATGTAGTCTTCCTAAACTACAAACAAACATCTTTTGTTCTATATAGATACCCGAAGATCCACTAAATTGCTGCTAATGTTATTTACTCGGATCACTCATATATCGTCTAGCTGCACGGACTGCATATGATAAATCTAGACGAGAACATACTATAACATACATGAAAGATCCCACTGCACTGAAATATGAAACTTGAGACATATATTAAATCTCATCGTCAGATTGTGAACACAAAGTTAATGAAAGCCTGAAATGTGCTGCTAATGGAATACTAAAAGGCTTGACATTTTTTATATTAACTATATTCACTACTTTTTCAATGCACCTTTTCTCACTTAGAAATATTTTGCCTACATTTCTATCTCTCTAATTCTCCATACCAAGTATTTTCTTTACAGCTCCTAAATTTCTCATTTCAAACTTATTGTTAAATTGAGCTTTTAACGTCTTGATATCTTCTTTATCCTTAGTAGTGATCAACATATCATCGATATATAAGAGCAACTATATAAATAATCCATTATTTTTTTTTAAGTAAACACAATTATAATAACTACTTCTCTTAAACTTATGAGCGACCATGAAAGAGTCAAACTTCCTATACCACTGCCTAGGAGAATGTTTCAAACCATAAAAAAATTTCTTCAACAAAGAAACATGGTCTTCTTTTTTCTGTAACCACAAAACCCTCACGCTGCTACATATAAATGTCTTTTTTAATCTTTCCATTCAAAAATGCAGCCTTCACATTGAACTGCTCAAGCTCAAGATCATACTTAGCCACAATACCAGGTAAAACTCAAAATGAACTATGTTTGGCAATCAAAGATAATATATATGCAAAATCTACACCTGGAATTTGACTGAATCCATTTGCAACAATCCTAACCTTATATCAGGCATCCTCAACTTAGGTTTTATTTTTATGTAGGGATTCAATCTCCTCTTACATAACAATCATCCAATTATCAGTGTAGATTTAGTTCACTACTTCTTTATAGCTAGAATGTTCTTTACTACACTCAATATCTCTAGCTGCATTTATAGCATAAACAACCAAATCAGCCTCAACATAGCTCCGAGGCGGCTTAATTTCTCTTCTTGTTATATTTTTAGCATTAGAATTTTGTGATGGTTGTTGTTGTGATGGTGAGAGAACAACATTAAGATTATCTGAATTTGACTCGGAAGTTATGCCCAAAGATGTGCATGTATCAATCTGTAGTTCCACTTGTTTGCTAGACATTTCCTTATGATCATCATTTTGAAATTTTGTATTAGATGTTGTATGTAACATGACAAACACATTAAATATAACATCTATTCTAATTATCACTTTCTTGTTTTTTTGATACCATAACATATAACCTTTAACTTCAGTTTTATAATCAAGAAAAACACCCTTTGTAGATATAGGTTCTAATTTACAATTGTTAATATGACCATATGCAGGACAACAAATTTTTTTTAAATAAAAGTAATTGGCAGGTTTGCCTAACATCTAATTTGTAAATAAAATACAAAGGAGAGGACGACTGTGATATTAATACTCAATTTTATAATTTGAGATATGATTTATTGTTTGGGTGACTTGTAAATTTTTCATAAAAAAGATAGTGCAGCGTCACCCAGGCCATTGTGAAATTGTGTGTCAAGTGCTACCTTGTGATGCATATATTCCTCATCAATCATTTGATAAAGGATGAACTCAGCCCACACTGCAAATATCTTGAAAAACTCACAATTTTCTCATCGGGATGACTTCCATCCTACACTCACCAACTTCTTCGATGAATATAATGGGCAAAGTTTTCGACCAATTTGAGCGATTCTTGACATGTTGGTTCGCTTTTGCCTCCAACTTGTTGTGGTGTTAACACTTTGCTCGTAGTTATCGAACATTCAATTTGCCAATCATTCTCAGCCTTATATATCTCAATGCTTCTAATTTTTTTGTTGCCTACTTCAAATATTTAGTCTTAGCAAGCACTTGGAACTTACTATCAAGATCTATGAGGCTAAGAGAAGAAATTTGGCTTAAGCATTGCTCATGAGTTACTTTAACCCAACATTCGAATCTAAGTTGTTGAATAAACCTGTAGAATTAACCAACTTACTCTATAGAGTTTTTCATTTGCTAATTATGTCTTTTATGAGAACTCATCAAGTGAACTCATACGCACATGTTTCCCTTAACTAGGAGAAATTATTACATTTGGTGTGTGCACATCTGGACATTGGCGATGATCCGGTCACGTGAAATGCATGGTGATGTGGCCTAATCATGGCCGTTCTCTGGACGTGCGGTTCACCGAACGTAATAACCGACTCCGACCCTAACCACACATCTATCTATAACGAGTTGTGAACGTATTCGTTTATATAAACTTATATTGATAGTCAATTTTCATTTAGATGGTGGCATATATAAAAAAGTTTACTTGAACATTCTATGTTTGGTTTTGCCTTCTTTGGTTTAGAAAAGATAGGGGTCATTTACATACATATCACACAATTCTTATGTATTTACACATCTAACCCCCTAACTTCAAAATTTCTATGTATAACACGAAGAACATTAATGTCACGTCAAAAAAATATCACTATCACCTACTGCAAAATGTTAAATGCATCTTTTCATATAAAGGCTCCGTCACACGAAAACGCTATAAATATGAATGTTTGGGTGTTAGATATGCAAATATATAAAAAATGCATGACAACAACAACAACAACAAAGCCTTCGTCCCACTACGTGGGGTCGGCTACATGAATCCTTTTTCTCCATTGCGTCCTATTTGGGTGTTAAATAAAGAATGCATGACATTCATTTAAATTTGCTTCCAACAATTGCAGGATGAATTGATGGCATGGTGGTTTCAAAGCTCAAGGGATGGCACCAAAATGCCCACAGCTGAAGAACTGAATGACAAATTCCAGCTAAGGTTAAGGTTTGGATTCTAAATTTTTTTTTTTATATGTAATAAATGTATATATGAGAAATTTTATATAATTGTATAAATATTTGCATTTTTTGTCTTGTTAAATTTGTGAAAGGACCTGTGACTCGGTGATGTTGCCGTGATTTTGAGTTAAAAAGCCTGTAATTACAAGCTTTTGAAGTATAATATGAGATCTTATGATGCTATTTAATAAATTAAGTAATCTTTGAATTCTGGGTTGATTTGAATTTTATGAGCATGATGGCTTCATTTTGATATATTAGGGCATAATTAAACATTAAAAAGTAAATTGAGTTTCAGAGTGTCACCACAAATTTGTTTGTGGAACTACTTTTCTCTTGCATTTTATGAGCCTGATGGCTCCATTTTTTTGGGTTGAGTTCGGGTTGATCTGTCAGTTCGAAATTGATTTGAAACTATCTCAAAATTGATCCAATTTAAACCCACATCATGTTTTTTTTTTTTTTCCTTATGTTGAAAGGGTTATAAGGGTTGGGTTCATATTGGCGGGTTGAAGGTGGGTCGGCTACGAGGTGGGATTTTCAACTCGTAAAATATTCAAGTTGGGTTTGGGTAAAACCGATTCGAGCCAGTCATGTCAATTTCAGGTCATACCCGAAGCAGACCTGCTAACACGTTATTTATGCATATTTCTATATACTTGAAGGTATTTTTATTTTTTATTTTTATTGCAACAAGGATAATTGAATTTCCATATCTGATTTTAATAATTCAAATCAAAAGCTAACAATTAATATTCTTCGATGACTAAATTTCACTTGAAACTCAAGTTATTCATGAAATTTATTATCTCTTAGATTATTTAAATATATAACAAAATAAATCAATTTTGACATAGAAGGATTTATTCATTCGGATAAATTAAAGTGTTCATGAAAACCTTTCTTTATGTTATTTATTCATTTATTTATATTTTTGGGGAGGGATGACATAGAAAAGTAATTATTTCACTAAAATTGATATAATTCTATGCAAATTTAACATATTGATAATCATTTTTTTTTTTATAAAATATGGTTAAAATATGGATATTTTGAAGTAAGAAAATAGTAGTTCAAATTTCATAATTGAATAAATAAATTAGGCAATTAGGATTAAATTATAAGAAAATAATTTATCTATTTAAACCAATTATTAAGAACATATTAATGGTCAACATAAAATCATATTTAGGTGTTACATTTGTGCGTGTAAGAAATTGATCTGACGCGTTAACTCAACTTGAATCTAACTCAAAAGATCTGAACTTGAGTTGATCTGATTAATTTACATGCCCACTTTGAGTCTAAAATTCCAACATGTTTAAATATTTTGAATATAGTTGAACTGACCCGCCAATGTTAACTCACTAACTTGACATTGACCCCAATATAACCCTTCAATCAAATTGACTCCAAAATTGACCCGATCTTAAACTAAAAAATGATCCTAATTTTACTCATATTATTATCATGCATATATTGAACATGTTATGCAGGTTGACTTGGGCCAATCAGGTTGATGATGAGTCAAGCTTTCCGACTCTCATTTAATATTCATGTCAAATTCAGGTCAAATAAATTTTGGTCGATTCAATTTTGGGTCAAAGTAGACCCGAATTAAACTCGCAAACACAAGGTTTGTTTGATGCAACTGCAGCTATTTAAAGTTGTGAGCTGCTGATAAAAAAGCTAAAATGATTATTGCATTTTCTTATAAAAAAACAAAACAACATCTTTCTAGCGGCCTTTGCATCTAGCTAGGTATGGTGAAAAAACATAACTTTCAGCTAAAGTTTTTTGAAAGAGTGAACAAAATTCATTTTTGCCAACAGACAAAAACTACGGTGCGCCACTACTCCGTCAGCGCCCTCAATATGGAAAAATTATTTTATCCTAATAACACACGTAGAGTTATGTGCATAAGCCAATCTAAATATGTCACATGTTTTTATATTTTTATCATTATTTTATTATAAAAAATTCATAATAAACAACGAAAGTGACGGCGTGGCCCGACTCTGCCTCTCGTATGGTATTGGCGCGACATTTTAACATAGGAAAAAATATGTAAAAAATTTGAAAACAAAATAAGAATATTTGATCGTTCAACATTTTAGGGTTTAAATATAAAAGATTTCGTTATAGAACATCAGGAAGAAATCGTTGTCGTTGCCAAAACTCAGGAAGAAAACGTTATCGTTGCCGAAACTCAAGAAAAGATTGTTGTCAATCCTGAAACTTAAGAAGAACCTTGAGGCGGAAGAACAACCAGAGTGATAAATTAAATAACCCTGAGGTGATAACCGTTTCTCTTTTTGGTAATAAAATTATATTCTTGAACTCATTGGTAGTTTGAAATAAAATTTCATTTACTTGTTAATATGTAAGCTTTATTATTTTTTTTTTAATTGGAGCAGTTTGATGCATGTAATATTTAATAATCCATATTCGAAGGAGATTAGCTTGATTGTGTGCTTACAAATGAGTTTTAATTTTTGCTTATTATTCTGGCTAGGATTAGCTAATTTTATGTCGCACAATCATGTTGTATTTGTTGTATTGATTTATCTCAATACAACCAACAAAACACGGTTGTACCGAAAAGAACAATGCAATGTAGTATTACTTGTAAGAAATCATAACATAACAATAAAAAAAGTTGTATATATAGAAAGAATGAATTTATAATTTTTTTTATTTTCCTCGTGGAAAAGATTGATTGATTTATCACTGCTTGTACAACCATGTTATATTGGTTGTTTTAATTTTTCTCAGTATAACTGATTTAGCATGGTTGTACCGATTATTACGATACAATGTTCTATCTATTATAAAAATCATAACAAAAAAATAAAAATTGTATATAGAAAGTATGAATTCCTAATTTTTTATTTTTTTTCTTAGCTAAGATTGATTGATTTATCACTATTCGTACAACCATGTTGTGTTGGTTGTACAGATTTATCTCAGTATAACCGATACAACAAGGTTATACCGAAGGAAACGATCCAATGTTATATTAGTTGTAAAAAATATTAACTTAAAAATTAAAAAAAAATTGTATATAGAAAATATGAATTTTTAATTTTTAATTCTGCTCATTGTTATGATTGACTAATTTATTACTATTTGTATAATAATGTTGTATTGGTTGTACTTATTTATCTTAGTACAACTTCTACATCATGACCAAAATGAACGAAGAAATGTAATATATGTTGTAAAAAATCGTAACACAACAATTAAAAAGAATTGTATATATTGAAAGAATGAATTTGTAATTTTTTTTCCACATGGATATGATTGACTGATTTATCACTACTTGTTCAACCATTTTGTATTGATTGTACTGATTTATCTTAGTATCAGTACAACTGATATAACAAGGTTGTACTGAAGATTATGATGCAATGTTTTATCATTTGTAAATAATCGTAATATGAAAATAAAAACTATATATAGAAAATATGAATTTCTAATTCTATTTTTTCTCTTTGCTAGGATCCATTTTTCTATCACTTGTCAAAAATCATAACATAACAATAAAAATAATTGAATATATAGAAAGAATGAATTCGTAATTTTTTTTCCTCATGGATATGATTGAATGATTTATCACTACTTGTACAATCATGTTGTGTTGGTTGCACCAAATTATCTCATTATAATTGATACAACAAGACTGTATCGAAGGGAACAATCTAATATTCTATCAGTTGTAAAAAATCTTAACTTAAAAATAAAAAGAATTGTATATATACAATATGAATTTCTAGTTTTTACTTTTTCTTGCGATTATGATTGACTGAGTCATCACTACTTATTGTATTGGTTGTACTGAGAACTCAGTACAACCGACACAACAACGGTTGTACCGAAGGAAACGATGCAATGTTGTATCCATTGTAAAAAATCATAACACACAATGTAGAGAATCATATATATAGAAATAATGAATTTGTAATTTTAGTTTTTCCTCATGGATATGATTAACTGATTTATTACTGTGGTATTAGTTGTATTGATTTATCTCAGTACAATCGATACAATACGATTATATTGAAGGTTATGATGCAATATTATATATGTTATAGACAATCATATCAAAAAAATATAAATTATATATAAAAAGTACGAATTTCTAATTTTTATTTTTTTTCTCTTAGCTAAGATGACTGATTTATCACTACTTGTACAATTATGTTGTATTAGTTGTACTAATTTTCTTATTACAATCAATACAACAAGATTGTATATTAACTTAAAAACAAAAAGAATTGTATATAGAAAATATGATTTTTTTTTTATTTTTGCTTTTCCTCATTGTTATGATTGACTAATTTATTACTATTTGTATAATCATGTTATATTGATTGTACTGATTTATCTTAGTACAACTGATACAACACAATTGCATCAAAAGAAACGATGCAATGTAGCATCTCTTATAAAAAATCACAACATAATAATAATAAAAAATTGTATGTATTAAAAGAATGATTTTCTCATTTTTTTTCTCCTGGATATAATTGACTGATTTATTACTACTTATACAATCATGTTATATTGGTTATTCTGATTTATCTCAATATAACTGATACAATACGATTATACCGAAGGTTACGATGCGATATTTTATCTGTTGTAAAAAATCGTAACATGAAAATAAAAATTGTGCATAAAATGTATGAATTTCTAATTTTATTTTTTCTCTTGGCTATTATTGAATGATTTATCACTACTTGTACAACCTATACAATAAGATTGTACCGAATGAAACGATCCAATGTTCTATCAGTTGAAAAAATGATAACTTAAAAATAAAAAGAATTGTATATAGAAAGTATGAATTTCTAATTTTAATTTTTTCTTGTGGTTATGATTAACTGATTTATCACTACTTGTAAAATCATGTAGTATTGGTTGTACTAATTTATCTCAGTATAATCAATACAACACAGTTGTACCGAATGTAACAATGCAATGTTTTATCTCTTGTAAAAAATCGTTACATAACAATAAAAAGAATTATATATATCAAATAATAAATTTGTGATTTTTTCTTTACTTCGTGGATAAAATTGACTGATTTATCACTATTTGTACAACCATGATGTATTGATTGTATTGATTTATCTCAGTACAACTGATATAATACGTTTGTACTGAAGAAGCAATGCAATGTTGTTTCTCTTATAAAAAAATCATAACATAACAATAAAAAGAATTGTATATATAGAAAGAATGAATTTGTATTTTTTTCTTTTCTTCGAGGATAGTATTGACTATATTATCACTACTTGTACAGCCATGTGGTATTGGTTGTACTGATTTATTTTCAGTACAAATGACGCAACATAGTTGTACCGAAGGGAACGATCCAATGTTCGATTGGGTCTACTGATTTACATTATCCTGAATTTGTAGGATCATATTTCAAAACTTGTAAGTGATAATGTCAATCATAAGAATTATAAAATAATTATAGAAAATTTATTTGGCACGATTGTGCACAACGAGAAGAAAGCCTATGATATGTATTGCTCTTTGTCCACCTTTATAGATTCAGTGTAAAAAATGATCATGTGTTACTAGCTAGGCATAAGGAATATAAAATCAAAGGATTTTCTATGCTCAAAGGCTGGTTTAAGATAGGACTCAATCTAAACACCATGATGAAATTCTAGAAATCATATACTAACACTGTTCGTCAGCAAGTGATTAGATTTGTCGTTGTTCTTGAATGTACTTGGATTGTAAATAAATTTATATATAGCAACAATCATTTATCAACCATGCCAACTGATCAACATTTGTTGAAATCACACCAGAGAATCAGCAGAGTCAAAGCAATTATGTTGCAATTAATGACACAAGCAAAAATTAGAATAATTGATACATTCTGGTATCTTGTTGAGGAAGTTGGAGGAATAAAGAATGTAGGTTTTACGGGAAGAGAAGCATATAATCATATACAAAAAGATAAAAGAGCAAGAATTGAGAACAAAGATACTAATGGCTGAAAATAATTTGTTTGCATGGGATGTCAAATTTGAAGAGACAGATAGATTGACTAATTTTTTTTAGACTAAAGAAATGACAATGGTTGACTGCGACTACTTTAGAGATGTCATAGCATTTGACACAAGTTATAGACTTAATAAGTATAATTTAGCTTGTGTTTCTTTTGTGGAAGTTAATCATCATTGAAAAAATATTTTGTTCAGAGTAGCTTTTTATCAGAAGAGACAATTGAATCGTTCACATGACTATTAAAAACTTTTATTCACGCAATATATGACAAGTATCATGTAATAATATTCAATGCATGGGTGTCTTTAAGAATATTTCTTCTATCTTTTGTACTCAGAGTAAGCATTTGTTTAATATAAAATTTGATACATATCATTAAGAGATTTTGCTTTGTACAATCGTGTTGTATTGGGCTACCAAACCGCTTTTATAAAAATCGGTAGCATCGGTACAACCAATACAACATAGTTGTACCGAAGAGATCACACATAAATTTAGTTTTGCATGCAAATGTAAAATTAAGAAAATTTATCTCAATATAACCATGTTGTATCAGTTGTACTGAGTTACTCCTTAAATGAATTTACATCATTTATTTAACATCACGTAAACCAAAGGTAAATAGCAGTACTAACATAAACAGTGTGATTAAAAACTAGAGACTAACAAATTTGCTCAGTACAACATTGTTATATCGGTTGTACTTAGTTACCTAACACAAAGATTAGCAAATTTGCTAAGTACAATTATGTTATATTGGTCGTAATGAGTTATCTATATATAGAGACTAGCAAATTTGCTTGATACATCATTCTTGTATTGATTGTACTTGCTTTAACACATGAAGATTAGCAAATTTATTCAGTACAATCGCGTTGTATCGGTTGCACTAAGTTATCTACATATAGATACTAATAAGTTTTTTTAGTACAACCGTGTTGTATCGATTTTACTGAATTAGATCTATATAGAGACTATCAAATTACGTTCATGGCCTGATAACTGAGAACAAATTTACAAAAAAAATTATATATCTTGTGATCATCAAGGAAATCATGCAACATTTACAGAACAGAAGTATGATAATACATAAATTTACAATATATTGCATGCATTTACATAATAAATAACAAATGAATAGAACCTTAATTTGAATAAAATAATACTATTTAGTATAAAGCTACTTGATTTTATCACAGTATAACCAGTAAGCGAAAGTGGCCCTTAATATAGGCATTTTTTTTAGCCTATTCAGTCTGGTTCTTCAAATTAATTGGTGGTTTGGAAACAACGACCTCTATAAATTTACAAACGTTACATCCCACAATCAAAATTATTATCCTCTAGTAGGATGTTCTTAATAGCTTATGCAGGTTATCTGTGACGGGAGAGTCGAAGGCCTCACAAACATCTTTATTCTGAAGTTCGATTTGTCAAGTTTAACAAGATTAGGAATTCATATTTGTGTAATATGACATGTCTTAATAAAATATGCAGACATTCAGACATACATGTCTGCAAAAAGGCAGAAAAAAACAAGTTAAATCAAAATAATATAAAAAACAGTGTCGTTGGGTCGACAACATATCTCAGAAAAGAAAAAAGCGGTCGGGCTCCGCATGTACATGTCTGGTCCTAATTCTATACATCAAAGTAAAAAATGTAGAATTAAGATACAGGACACGAGCATCAGCTCCTAATCCCCTCCACATGATTCCTGCGTCGAATGCCTCGGAACCCGTGTCCGTATCTTATTTCTGCTACAGAACTCTCCTATACTATAAAAGTACATAGGAAAAAGAGAAAAGACTCAATCTTGTATGAAAATATGGTTAGCGGGAAAACTCACATGCATATAATGTATAATGAGTCATGTCTTATACGTAGGGGAGTTAAATAGCACCTGCAAGCAAATTGTTTGGAAAATTACTTGTTCTCCTCATAGCAATACATGTGTGTGCACAAAGGCACAGACTCTTTGCAGAAAAACGTCCTAACACATTATCATGCATATGTAGCATGCATGCACACCAAAAACACAAAACAGAAAGATGTCTGACTAGGACAATCAATCCAACAAAAAACAAAAGTCAGACATCAGAAAGATAATCTAGCACCTTAAATCCTAACCTAGCACACTATATAACAAAAAATGTCATAACCTAGTGTCTAAGTGCATGAGATAAGCCTCCGACTATAATATGACTTTGACGATGTCACCTTGTCTGCCCAGTCCTAAAGATTCAAAGGATCTAAAGTACATCACAAACGAAGGGTGTCATTTTAAAACAAGTGGCCTAATATATGACATAGCTTACATATTTTTAAAAGTAGGCGAATAATACTAATAATAGTGAAAATATCCATTTTATAAAATAGCGGACCTACAATGCGAGTGTGACACATGTGACGCACCTTAGAACCTCTGAATCTTTAGCACAGTCATACTTATGTCGATCCTGATGACTTAACTCGCATTGCTCATCAGAATCAACCCCACAAGCAATGCTCGTTAAGGCATCGCGACCTACATGGGGTCACTCACCTATCGAGTCTGGCTTACTATCCAAGCAAACATGCAAATGCAAGTGCAAATAGTCATGTGACAGAAGTGATGAGTGTGTCATGGAGGCGGTGACTCAAGAATGTGGGTTTGCCACAGAGGCAGTGACCCGAAATGGTGGGCATGTAGTGGAGACAGAAACCCAAAAAATGGGTGTGTCGTGGGGAAAATCACCCAAAAAGAGTGTGCGGATGTGGCAGTTACCCAAAGAGGGATGAGTGTGATGTGGCGGCAGCAACTCGAAAAGGGTGTGCCGAGGCGACAGTGACCCAAAATGTTGGGCGTGTCGTGGCGACAACGACCCAAAGAGGGTGTGCCAAGGCGACAGTGATCCGAAGAGATGGGGTTTTGTGGTGGCAGTGGCTCGAAGAGAGTGTATCGAGGAGGCGGTGACCGAAAGGGATGTGCGTGTCGTGGCGGTAGCGGCCCGAAGCGGGTGTGTTGAGGCGACAATGACTCAAAAGAATGGGTGTGTCGTGGCGACAACGGTCCTAAGAGGGTGTGTCGTGGCGACAACGGTCCTAAGAGGGTGTGCCAAGGCGGCAATAACCCGAAGTGATGGGCGTGCCGAGGCAGCAGTGGCCATAGAGGTTGTGCCAAGGCGAAAACGACCCAAAGGATATGGAACACATTTAGGTGAACATGCAAGCAAACATGCATATGTACACATACAACATGTAGTGGTGCAAGTGGTTGGTCGATCGGGTCAGCGCCTTCGGTCGAACCAAAGTGTTGTGCTAACCGGGTCAGGACAGTAGGTTGAAATACAAGTGATGTCGACCGACCCAGGATGACCGACTGAAGCGCAAGCGGTTCAAGTGCAAGTGCTAGATGCCAGATGCAAGGTGTAAAATGATAACTACAAAGTGCAAATGCATGGTGCAAAATGCTAAATGCAATGTGCAATTGTGAAGTGTGACATACAAGTACAGTATGCAAATAAGACATGCAATGCATGCACATGTAATAGAGAGTCATGCCCGTACTAATGATCTCGCCTAGAAAACCTAGGGTTGACAAATAAATACAACGATCTCCTTCTTTGCTTTGGTGAGGTAAGTGGAGAATTTCTCCCCGGATTTCCAAAAGTGGNAAGTTTTTTTCAATTTCACGACGTCTCAAAGCTTTGCAAAGTGAACTAGTGACATGCTTTTTCTCATTTTGCAAAGAACAATTTCTCAATCTTTCTAAGGAAAATTGAGGCATCCAAAGCAAAGGGGAGCAAAAGGAGGCTCCAACCCATAGAATTTTCGTGCTATGACTTGTAAGAAAGGGGGATCGCTCATCTTCGTATAAGAACGACCAACACATTTGGTTTATAACCCGGAGATTCCTCTAGGGAAATCAATGTTCCATCTCAAAGATGGCACATTCACCCCGTGTGAGCGATCGAACCCACGTGTCTAGACCAGACTATACCTAGAACCGGCTAACGGATAAGAATATCTCACAACAGTGACGGTTGCAGACGCATTCTCTTTATGCTGAAGAAGAACTCGTGCGTCGAGCCCGGAGTGTCCGGTCTATACGCCAATGTACATGGCAGAACATGCACGGAACAACGAAAAAAATCAAAGAAATATGCAAATACCTAAAATAAATAATTAGGCATATGAAAATGCGACCAACACGTACCTTTGTAAGAGAGAGTCGTTCAAACTTATACATGTCACGATATCATCGCCACCCCGATGACGATGAGGCAGTGAAGTTACCGGAGGTGGGTTGCCGGTCAGCAAGAGGTGATGAGCAACGAAGAAGAGGTAGCCGCTAGTGAGATGGAACGCCGACGAATGAGCTCGACCACGTGTCACGGTTTCGGCTGAAGAGAGGGCTGCACAGCGGAGAAAGGCCAGCCTACCGGCGGCTGGGCCTTGCCGGAGAGGAGAACGGTAGTGCCGGTGAGGGTCCGGCGAAACCGAGAGAGGCAAGCCTGCCTCGCTTTTAGCAGACTAGTTCATCACGTGAGGGAAAAAAAAAGAGCTCGGCTGCAAGGGTGCCCGGCAAGGAGGATCGCCGGCGAGGGAGGAGCTGAGGTCGGCGAGATCTCGGCGCCTGCGCTGGAGGAAGCCGGCGGGGCTTCTCCAGCGAGAGTGAGGCCGTGCGTGGGGCTGGCTGAGAGGAGAACTGCCGAGGTTGCACACAAGGGAGCTCGGACGGGAGCTGCGGCGAGGAGGGGCCGGCGGCGAGCTACGGGCGCGACGAGAGGGATCCGAGCGGTCACGGCGCGTGGAGTGGATAGGGTTTTTCGCGAAAGAGCGGCGCTGGGACTCCCATCGCATGCGATGCTTTAATAGGTCTTTTATTATTATTATTTAATAGTAATAAAAATACAATTATTATTATCATTTGTGCATTATTAACTTGCAGCCGACACCATGGTGAAATTGAGACTTTCCTGATAAAAATTTGACGTTTCGGACGCACTCATGCTCTCCGTTTCCATACGAGATCGTTCGAACAATATTTTTTAACGAACGGGTCAAAATGATAATTCGCTCATTTTTAGCCAAGATAAAAAACTGTAACGAAATTGATGTTCTCTTTAAGTAAAATTGATGTTCCTGATACACTCGTGTGATCCGTTTCATTGTTCGAGGTTATATGGACAACTTCGTTTACGATCGAGCCAATTCGAACCAATTCGGCGCGCAACGCGGTGAATAATATTCATCAATCGGATCGGAGTCGTCTGACGTGCGAAATGTCGACCAGTCGTTGTTAAAGTCTAGTGGGATGACATTGACTACATGCCCCTCAACACGCACCAAAATATCACAAATATTTGTTTTGTGCTACAGGAGTCACCACATGCATCAAGCAAGATTCCATAGCACTCGAGCGTACATCATATACTCGTGACATCAAAATTTGATGCCAATAACATTCTCTTTTAACAATAGTACAAATGCACCCACATGAGCTTTGCTCAAATATTAGTTGTTGAGCACTTTATCTACATTTTTCCTATTCAAACAGATATTGCCTCTTAAAAAAATGAGGTCATCTCTGCATTCCAACTAAGAGACTGAATTTTTTTTTTCAGAATCACTAAACTAAAACATATAAATTAAAAAAGTGTGAGTGTCATTACAGTTCAGTACAACGTTAATAACTTTTATCAAATGAAATCAATCCAATGTGGACGAATTAGATCTCTGGCAGAGAATTGAAGTTTTAATTGAGCAGGTCTTACCTGATTAAAATTATAGATTATTAATACTATTTAATAATAAAAAAAACACCAACTTATGCTACATAAAACATCAACATCTAATTCTCATAAAACATGCATTGTCAAGAATTTCAACAATATAGACCATTAAATTTTTCTCAGCTTACTCTTCAGCAGCCTTTTGCACTAATTCTTTCCTCTTTCATTTTTCTTTATCAGCAGGTTGCAATGATTATTTCCTATTGTGTTGTTCTTTGACGATCCGTTATGACTGTAAGTTATTACAAAATTTATTTAGAGCGAAGTCCATAATAATTAGATATTTTGTAGTGAAGTACTTATTACCTCCTTTTCTTCTTCCAAGTCGGCTTTCTCTCCTAACTTTCATTATTTTTTTTTTTGTTTTTGGCTTCTGTCATAATAATTAAGCAATTAATAGAAAAAAATGAATATAATTGGAGGATTTTCAGTAAAGTGTTAATTTATGTAGATCACACTTTATTAATCTTTTGCACAGCAATTGCAACTTCTTTCTCCTCTGACTTTTATAATATTCTTTTTTACGTGTTGGAGGCTTCGTGAATGGAGACCTCACCCTCAATTGCCTCATGTCTTCTCTATGCTTTACAAATATGAGAATAGTTTTATGTTCCCCTTGCTTAGGGGAGGGATTGATCCCTTATTCTTCTCCTCCAATTGATATTGAGCTGGCTCAAGTGAGCGAATGAATTCTCCCTTATTTTCTTCCTTCAACCCAATTGGTGGTGTATTTATTCCTATGTTTAATTCTTCATTTATTAGATTTAAATCGACATGAGGTGTGTTTATTGTTGTATTTACATTTTAGGGACAACGGGCCATCTTGAGCTATCCAGTTATTTGGTCTTCAATAGACCTTATTCATGCCTCCATTGCACTTATTCTTGTGCTCTCACAACTTAGGGCAATCTCAATCTGCTTGAGCTTATTATTTATTGAGGCTTCAAAATCTTTAAGCCTTTGCTCAATAAACATAATCAATTTATAAATTTCAGTGTTTGAAGGAATATTTACATGATTATGAGTGGCTTCTTCTTTAATCACTATTGTAGATTTCGAAAGTGAAATTTGTTGATCTCTTGGGGAGAGAGAAGAGGTGGTTGTTGACGAGTAATGTACATTAGAAAGATTGGATAATATTGTTGACTCTTCCATGTTTAAATCCTAAAATAATCGAAATCCTGTAAAACAATAGATAAATATCTTTAAACAACAATCATTTTTATAAAGATGAAAATAATGTACTTTATTATAATAGGCTTTATCTGATTATATGGAACCTCTAAAAAAAGCACTACAAAAGTTATTTCTCATTGCCACCAACTTCGACCACTGCATTATATGGGGGTCTTGCTTTTGGCATTCTAGGGAAAATAATATTGATATACCAAAAAACTACACATGCAATACAATGTAATATAATACATTAACATGTAAGAAATGAGGATCATGCTTACAAATAATGATATAAAAAGAATTCACACCATCAAAAGAACGACATAGCTAGTCGTGTAGCCAAAAGGCTTCTGGAGTCAAGGCTTCTCGATTTGGCTGTCAAATTAGTCTACCAAAAACCTCCATATGACCTCCGACTAATTATACTATGCAAATTTATGTACAATTTTAGAAAAAAAAAGAAGACCCCTCCGTATCTTATAGTTATTGTATTAAAAAATAGGTTTGTAAGCAAAAAATTAATAAAAAATTGATAAATTTAGAGCTACTTTTATTAAAATTAGGTTCTTTAATTTTTTTTTTTAAATCTATGAATGTGAACTTGGACAAAGGCTCCCTCACTCAAGTAACTTTGATTCCTCTGTCGACAAACCAATCATAAGAGTCATTTCATCTACAATGAACTTTAGCTCGTGGCCACCAACAAAGAAGGCTTGCCTCTCAACATTCCAAGACTCAAGAATGTGCACAATAAGTGGTACGATTTGTTGGATGGGTGAAACCTTAAAAAAGTGATGAAAATGCAGTTTCCTCAATATAACAACAACATCCTCAGGGATGTCCTATAAAAATTCATCAAATGTTGCTTGAAATGTTGAGTTTTGACACCTGAACCTAATTCCTATGTTGGTAATTCTATTAAAAGTTTTTAAATACACTGTTGAAATAATAAAACAAAAATAATTAATATTGTAAATGTAAAACAACATAATCATTGTGCGCCTTACTCTGGCACAACCATTTTGTATTGGTTGTACTAAGTGTAACTCAATACAACTAATACAACTTTGTTGTACAAGAGAAATAATCAAACAATTGTAGGTATGAAAAACAACCAAAATTGAAATTTCATTCTATTATATACCATTTTTATTTATATTCAGATTTTAAACAAAATTCATAATTGCTGTCTTACTTCAGTGCAACCTTGTTATATCGATTGGACTAAGTTACCTCAATATAATCAATACAGCTTGGTTGTACAAGAAAAATAATCAAACAATCGTAAGTTTGAGTAAAAACTAAAATTAAAAATTCATTTTGTCTATATTCTATTTTTTTTATTCAGAATTTAAACAAAACTCAATATTGCCGCCTTAGTTCAGTACAACTGTGTTGTATCAGTTGTACTGAGTTGTGTAAGTATAATCAACGCAACTTAGTTGTATAAGAGAAATAATTAGACAATCTTAGGAAAGAGGAATAAAATAAAAAAAAAATCATTATATATATATACAATTTTTTTTATTTTTATAAATATTTTAAACAAAACTAAACATTATCATCTCACTTCAGTACAACCAATACAATATGGTTGTGCAAGAGAAATAATGAAACAATCATATGTTTGAGGTGAAACAAAAATAAAAAATTCATCCTAATTATATATCCCTTTTTTTATTTCTATTCAGATTTTAATCAAAACTCACGTTGTTGTCTTGCTTCAGTATAACCATGTTGTATCAGTATAACCAATACAACATGGTTGTACAAGAGAAGTGAAAAAACAATAATATTCAAAAGTAAAGATAAAAAATCACTCTATTTATATACATTTTTTTATTTTTATTCAGATTTTAAACAAAATTCAACATTGTTGTCTTACTTCAGTACGACCGTGTTGTATTGGTTGTACCGAGTTCCCTCAGTACAACCTATACAACTTGGTTGCTAGGGCTGTCAAATTGGCTCGTTGTTCGTGAAAAGCTCGTGTTCGGCTCGTTAAGCAGCTCGTGTTCGGCTCGTTCGTTAAGCCTAACGAGTCGAACACGAACAACAGTTTGTTCGCTCGTGTTCGGCTC
>JXCR01080441.1:147171-189319 GCA_002079205.1 Phalaenopsis hybrid cultivar
CATTTCTTTAGTTAGATTTTTAACCAACTCAAACTTACTGCATCTCTTCAGCCCAACCTTGTTGTATCGATTGTACTGAGATAAATCAATATAACCAACACAATATGGTTGTATTTTAGAATTTTGATCCAAAAAACAAAAGTAAAAATAAATTCTTTAGTTACAAAAAAAAAAGCAATTAAAAAAAGAAAAAAATAATGATTGACTCACATTTGCAAGCATATCATCAGATTTACTTACTAAAAAGACAAATATTGGATCACACACAACCGTCGTATGTTGTATTTGATTCCTATGAGATTCCTATTATCTTCTTCGTCATTAAGCTAGAATACAAACAGACATGTGAAACCCTAAAATAAGATAATGTTGGCAAACAAAAATAAATAAAATAAAGAGGGAAAAAAAAAACTGAAACCTAACATTGATACTGCAAAGGAATCTCGAGGGGTTAGAAAATACTGAACGACAAACCGCAAAGCAAACACTAGAGAGCTTGATGCCGAGTTCAGAATATAAAACATTGAATGAACCACAAACATCAAAATTCTCAATCTTTATATTTGTTGTATTTGTCTTTTTCTGAACGGGTCGTGTCAGAGTCAGGTAATCTGTACGTGTATTATTTTCTCTCATTTTAGATATTAAAATATAATATTTAAAATATATAAAAATACATGATATATTTGATTTGACCATCACACGTAGCTCTATGTGTTATTCATACTTAATAATTTTTCCTCAATTTGACACCCTTGCTTTCATTTATCATGTACATTCAACATAGAATTATGCCTCTCATCTATGTTATTGATTTATGGTACGCTCCCAAGATTCTAATATTTGACTTATGAAATTTCAAAAGAGTAAAGTGTCAAAATAGTATAGGATTATTTATATAGGGTAATTTTAATCCCACATTTCATTTATAAAATTTTAAAGCAGTCAGTGCTACTTTGCCCGGCACTTTACTCATTTGAAAATTTTGCTAAAGAGAATCAAGAGATGGATAGTTTACGTTTGGGCAGATAAAAAGATGTTTACGGGTCATATCTATCAATAGCCACAGCAAAAGAAGAAATATTACATCAGTACTACGCACGTAAAAATAAAGTGCGTAGCCAATCAAAACACGCCACAACATCTCGCGCGGTAGAGCAAAAAAAACGGCGCAGGTAACACGAGGAATATTCCCTCCTGTGTTATTCATGTGTTATTGCTGGTATTCATGTGTTTTTGATGTGTTATTGTGTTATTATAACACCAAGAATATTTTCAGGATACAATAACACATGAATAACACACAATNAAGAATTTTCGTGCTATGACTTGTAAGAAAGGGGGATCGCTCATCTTCATATAAGAACGACCAACACATTTGGTTTATAACCTGGGGATTCCTCTAAGGAAATCAATGTTCCATCTCGGAGACGGAGCGAACGGTGACTTGTGTCGGTCGGCACATCCACCCCACGTGAGCAATCGAACCCACGTGCTAAACCAGACTATACCTAGAGCCGGCTAAAGGATAAGAAAATCTCACAACAGTGATGGTTGTTTATGCTAAATAAGAGCCCACGCGTCGAGCCTGGAGTGTCCGGTCCGTGCCCCAATGTATCGCAGAACATACGACGAAGAAGAGGTAGCCGCTAGTGAGATGGAATGCCGACGAATGAGCTCGACCATGTGTCACGGTTTCAGCTCAAGAGATGGCTGCACAGCGGAGAAAGGCCAGCCTACCGGCGGCTGGGCGTTGCCGGAAAGAAGAACGGTAGTGCAGGTGAGGGTCCGGCGAAACCGAGAGAGGGAGCATGCCTCGCTCTTAGCAGACTAGTTCATCACGTGAGGGAGAAAAAAAAAAAGCTCGGCTGCAAGGGTGCCCGGGAAGGAGGAGCGCCGGCGAGGGAGAAGCTGAGGTCGGCGAGATCTTGGCGCATGCGCTGGAGGAAGCCGGCGGGACTTCTCCAGCGAGAGTGAGGCCGTGCGTGGGGCTGGCCGAGAGGAGAACTGCCGAGGTTGCACACAAGGGAGCTCGGACGGGAGCTGCGGCGAGGAGGGGCCGGCGGCGAGCTTCGGGGCGCGACGAGAGAGATCCGAGCGGTCACGGCGCGAAGAGTGTATAGGGTTTTTGGCGAAAGAGCGGTGCTGGGACTCCCATCGCATGCGATGCTTTAATAGGTCTTTTGTTATTATTATATAATAATAATACTAATATTATTATTATTATTATTATCCCATTATTAACTCGCAGCCGACACCATGGTGAAATGGATACTTTTCTACTAAAAAATTAACGTTCAAGACGCACCCGTGCTCTCCGTTTCGTCATAGGAGATCGTTCAAACAATATTTTTTAACGAACGGGTCAAAATGATAATTCGCTCATTTTTAGCGTGGACACGAAGTTGTAATGAAATTGATGTTCTCTTAAGTAAAATTGATGTTCCAGATACACTCGTGCGATATATTTCATCGTTCGAGGTTATATGGACAATTTCGTTGACGATCGAGTCAATTCGAACCAATTCGGCGCGCGACGCGGTGAATAATATTCATCAATATGATCGGAGTCGTCTGACGTGCAAAATGTCGACCAATCGCTACCAAAGCCTAGTAGGATGACCCTGATTTCATGCCCCTTAACACGCAACAAAATGTCATGAATAGTTGTCTTGTGCTACAGAAGTCACCACATGCATCAGCAAGATTCCATAGCACTCGAGCGGACATCTTATACTTGTGACATCAAAATTTGATGCCAACAACATTCTCTTTCAACAATAGTACAAATGCACCCACATGAGCTTTGCTCAAATATTAGTTGTTGAGCACTTAATCTACATTTTTCGTGCTCAAATGGACATTGCCTCTTAAAAAAAAGAGATCACACACATCTATCATATGTTGTATTTTGATTCCTACGAGATTTCTATTATCTTCTTCGTCGTTAAGCTAGTAGACAAACAGATACGTGAAACCCTAGAATTAGATAATGTTGGCAAGCAAAGATAAATAAACTAAAGAGGAAAAAAACAAAAAAAACTGAAACCTAACCTTGATATTGTAGATGAATCTCGAGTGATTAGAAAATACCGAACGACAAACCACAATGCAAACACTAGAGAGTTTGATGCCGATTTTAGAATATAAAGCGTTATATGAACCCCAAACATTAAAATTCTCGATCTTTGTATTTGTTATATTTGTCTTTTTCTGAACAGGTCGTGTCAGAGTCAGACCAAAATATACGTGTATTATTTTCTCTCATTTTAGATATTAAAATATAACATCTAAAATGTATAAAAACACGTGACATCTTTGATTTGACCTTCACACGTAGCTCTATGTGTGCTATTCATGCCGAATAATTTTTCCTCAATTTGACACCCTTGCTTTCATTTGTCAGGTACATTCAACATAAAATTGTGCCTCCCATCTATTTTATTGATTTCTACTACACTCCCAACATTGTAATATTTGACTTATGAAATTTCAAAAGTGTAAAGTGTCAATATAGTATAGGATTATTTATATAGGGTAATTTTATTCCCACACTATATTTATAAATTTTAAAGTAGTCAGTGCTACTTTGCCCGGCACTCCACTCATTTGAAAATTTTACTAAAGAAATGGATAGTTTACGTTTGGGCAGATAAAAAGAAGTTCACGGGTCATATCTATCAATAGCCACATCAAAAAATGTAAAATGACAAAAAATATGGACTTTTCCGAAAACCATACGCCTTCTTCCGCATCGCTGACTTTGATGGGCCACGGATAAAGCAATGGCCTCTCTCTCTCTGTTCTTCTTCTTCTTCTCTGGGTCGACATCCGTATCCATAGTGAAATTCTAGAGAGAGAAGATGGATAGGAATTTCTCCGTGGAGGAGATAGCGAGCATCTTTTGGGCGCCTTCTCCGGCGGGGATTGATCGAAGCCTGATGAATCGGAGTTTGTCAGAGTGGGATTTTGAGAAATTTTTGGAAGAGGTTGCCCCCCCGAAGAATTCTTCAATTCCTGTTTCGACCGATCTGAATCCAGATTCGTATCAGGGGCTTCAGGTTGACCGGGATCCAAAACCTATTCCGATCTGTAATGATTCAGCGTCGTCTATTGGTTCGTCATCAGCTAGGAAGGATGGAGGAAGAGCGGCGCGAGGAGAAGATGAGGTGGTTGAGATTAAGGGACCTCGTCCTTCGGTTGTTGCGCAGTCTTTGCAGAGTGAGCCGTCGGCTAGTGCTGATCCGGAGGAGTACGCAGCATATCTGAAGAAAAAGCTTGATCTGTACTGTGCTGCTGTTGCAAAGTCGCGGGTAATGATAATTCTATGACTTTACAAACAAGAGTTTGATTTCTTTTTTTTTTATTTTCCTTGTTTAGTTTTTATACTTTTATGTCTGCAGCTTTTGTTTCTATCTAGTTGGGAGGCTAACATTGTTAATTAGCTGAATTTTGTTGATCTGCAAGTTTATGAGAATTGCCACATCTAAAATCTACCATGCTCTTTTTTGACTCCCCTACGCCCTGTTAATCTAGTATTACAATCATGCCACTGCCTTATGGTCCTTTTTCTAACTCTACGTCTTGAACAATGACATTATGAGTGGGAGCCAAAGCTTCCAAGCACTTTACATACATATCACTTGGGTTGTAATCGAGCCGAGTGTATCATAGATTGGACTTGGCTTGGTAATACTATAAGTTGTTCATGTTCGACTCAAGCGTGACCCGAGTTTCACTCATTCGTTCAAGATTGGCTTGTTTAAACTTTTTATTAATTGAAATTGATTTGTACTTGATTTATTTATATCAATTGAATATTTTTGAGCAAGTTAATAAATAAGCTAAGAATTAGAATAGGTATCTAGGTTTTATTATAAAATTTTCAACAAATGATTTTACAAATCTAAATAAATAAGTAATTGAATAAATTTGAATTAGTATCTAGTTATTTTACACAAATAAATAAGAAAATATATATGTNCTTGATTTGTTTATATCAATTGAATATTTTTAAGCAAGTTAATAAATAAGCTAAGAATTAGAACATGTATCTAGATTTTATTATAAAATTTTCAACAAATGCTTTTACAAATCTAAATAAATAAGTAATTGAATAAATTTGAATTTGTATCTAGTTATTTTACACAAATAAATAAGAAAATATATATGTTGCAAACATATTCATAGACAAGAAAAAAGATACAATATTATACAACTAATTTGAATTATATGACTAATAAAAAGATAATATATATTTAGAAAATGATTAATTAGTTAATTAATATTAAAACGTGTGATTTATTGAATCTATTGGATAATGATGTATTAATTATAAAATTGAGTTAATTAATAAATATATATTAATAAAATGAATATATAATAATATATTACTATTAAATTTTTAAATAATAAATTATAGTTAATCAAATTTTACTTAAATAATTTATCATATATGATATGAGTTATCATCTAGCCTAATATCAAGTATTTAATAAATCATTTGTTGAACAACAAACAAGTTTGTTCGTAAACATAAATAAAGTTGGACAATATTCATATTTAGTTCATTTAACATTCAAAATTTTAAAAAAATGTTCAAGCTTGTTTATTTACCAATTTAAACAAATTTGATCTAATATTAATCATGTCGAGTTCGAGTTGTTTCATCAAGTTCATTGGTTCATTTACAACTCTACATAGTACCAATAAATTTTAGGGGCAATTACATACATAACACTCGAAACATTATAAGTTACAAATCTAGCATCATCTTTCATCCATTTTTAAAATTTCACTCAAATATAAAAAAATCATGATAAAACCTAAACCCATATTTTTTCATTTTTATAAAAAATTTAATGGTTTAATTTGATCGTGGCATGCACAGAGGCATCAGTTAGGTTGTTCAAAAAAATCGTTTGGTTGTTACTTTTGTAATGGTAATGTTTCGAGTGCTATACATGTAATTATCCCTAATTTTTATTAATTGGGTAACCTTTTTTTTTCCTGAANGTACAAATCTAGCACCCTCTTTCATCCATTTTTAAATTTTCACTCAAATATAAAAAATTCATGATAAAACCTAAACCCATATTTTTTCATTTTTATCAAAAATTTAATGGTTTAATTTGATCGTGGCAAGCACAAATGCATCAGTTAGGTTGTTAAAAAAAATCATTTGGTTGTTACTTCTGTAAATAGTAATGTTTCGAGTGCTATACATGTAATTATCCCTAATTTTTATTAATTGGGTAACCTTTTTTTTCCTTGAAGCTATTGCTGCCATCAATTTTTTAAGAGCTAATTGATGCTTCAAGTCCTTTATCTGGAATTTTTGCTTGAGTAGACTTTTCTCCATAATAAAGATGTAAAATGTAAATGTACTTTTGTATATTTTGAACCATCCAATGAAATTGCTAGGAATTATATAANCAGTACTTTTCTCCATAATAAAGATGTAAAATGTAAATGTACTTTTGTATATTTTGAACCATCCAGTGAAATTGCTAGGAATTATATAAAATTCATGAGGTATTTAGTTCCACTTTAACATTAGTTTCTAGATTGGAAGGTTAGAAGACTTGTGTGTGCTAACAAATTAAAGAATGGGAGCGAGCGAGTATGAAACTAGCTAGCAAGAGTGAGGGAGATGAAAGATATTTGTTGCACGAATTCTTTTGGTGGCAATAATATGTTGCAAAATAGGGAGGTGGAAGGGTACAAGGGCAGCAAAGGAGCAATCAAGTGCCCCTCATGTTGGATTATAAGGCATGATACTCAAGGAGAAAGATCTTTGGTTTTTGTTGTCATTTGGTGAAATGAATTGGTTTTTTTTATAAATTTTTTTATTTTTGTTTCTCTTGAAATGTTCCTTTAAGTTTTGGTTATATCTTCTCCTCCTCCCCTTTCTGTTATATTTTAAGAAGATAATTTGGTAGAGATATTGTTACTCTTATTTTTACACTCCATAGATTTTAATACTGATTTAGCTGTGCCTCCTTGCCCCAGGGATGTAGGTCATTTTTTGTAGAAATATGCCAGTTTTATTTATCTTGTCTCTATGATTATTTGCTTATTTCCTATCATATTTGTGTCATGCTCGTTTTTTTTGTCCTAGGTTGATCCTATTTTTCTCTTTAGCACTCTCAAAGAAAGTGATTTGAGCCCTTTAATATTTAACAGATTGGCATGAGAGCTTGATTTTACCCAGGACATACCGCCATCAAAGGATCTTAGTCTTTTGTCACACCACACTGACTATGAACTTGTGAATTTTAATGAGATTAATGATTTTAACCTTTAAATAATAAAGATGTGAGCATTTTGTGCAAGGAGTTGCTTTAAACTTTAAAGCAGAAGAATTCCCTACCAGCCCATATGAGAAAAGGAGATGATCTGAAAGCCCTTAATCTGACCATCCTAAGTTTTTCAAAATCATGGGTTTTGCAAAGGTATGCAGGAATTGAAATCTCTCTACACAACTAAGTTGCTAGATAATCACTTTAATTGAAGCAGCCATTATTTGCATTCCACGTAATGGAATGTGCTTTACTGCAAGTGCATTTGAATCCCTGCAACAAACTTATATTGAATAATATAAATATTGCTTTGAAGTTTGAAGAGGAGGATAAAATCAGATCTTAATTTGTTTGCTATCATTCTCTTATGATCACATTGTAACCATCTTAATACATGAGAAAGATGCGATTCCCATGATGAAGATTAGTCATACTCTTCTATTTGATGAGTGAAGGAAGGTGTAAGAATAATGCTTGATCGAAGAATTATCCATGGGGATGTGTGGAAGCTTGGAGAAAGCAAGGAAGTGTTGGAACAATATCAAAGGCTAAGAAGTAATATGATGTCATAATTGTCATTGTAAGGATTTTTTCATTGGAATTTCTTGGTTCTTGTTGTTTTTATGATATGACTACACAAAGGGACTGGTACCTTTTAATGAGTTAATGATGGAGGAAATGTCCTTATGGATAGCATGACTTACATGATTGTTTTAAAAGATTAATTTTAATCAAAATAGATTGATTTTTGGGGATTTTGGGATTGACCAAACATGTGACAAGTTTAAAGAAGAATTTAATTCTTTTTGGGTCATTTGGACTCAAATGAGTGTATATACAATGTTGAAGAAAAACTACTACACATTTTTCAGAGGTATGATTTTGATGAGAACAAAGGAACCTGGCAATCTCTGCCTCTTTCAAGGCAACGTAGTGCTAAGTGCGAGATCAATTTCTCATGAAGATGATTTGACTTAGATTATGACATGAAGGTGTTGACCTCATTTTTAGTGAGATCTTAGTTTCCTACTCTCAGAACCTAAAATATAGCCTTACAAGTCTCTTGTTGACCATCCTAGCGGACTAGTAATGGAGCCCACCTCCCGTTGAGCTTTGAGCCACTTCTTGACTCATTTTTGTGAAGAACTAGCATGAGTGATTCCGAGCACTCAACTTCTAGTTGCAAGGTCTAATGACCAACATGCAGAGGGCCCGATAATGAGTTCCTACAGAATCAGACGGCCTTAGGTGAACCTTCCGTGACTCAGCAACGCACTCGGTAGACCACGTCCGAAGTTGACACATTTTTTGGCCCGACCATCGACAAACTTGTCCGGACGACCTCGGATGACAAAACGGATCACACTGTCGCGTTTGGAACGTCGACTTTAGCTAGAAAGAACACCCATATCACTATAGTTCTGCGCACGAGTAGATCACACAAAAATCGATGCACATTGTTTTTAATTAGCGGGTGTGGGCCGGGACTCAACCCAGGTTCAACTCCAGTTTGACTTGGGCTGGAAATGGGCTAAGCACGGACTAATTATTTCAGCTCACGAATTTTAAATTTTAAATTTCAAAATTGAAACAGAATATTTAAAACTCGTATTAAGTGAAAATAATTTGTTTTTATTCTTTTCCAATTGAGCCGACTACATCGAAAGAAAGTATTCAATTCCCCGCCAAAGCTTTCACGTAATGACTCCATTGAATCTTCGGCTATACTAATTGGCCTTGACAGAAGGATTGATTCCATCATCCTACGCTCGCTCCCGCTCCAGTCTACTTCCTCTCTCATGCGATCGAAGCCCCTGATCACCCTCTCGCGAGACCGAAGCCTTCTTCCTCGCGTCTTCTCTCTGCGTCGAAGAACTCCTCTCTCTCGTTCGACTCCTCCTTCCTCCACATTGCATCCGACGCCTCCTTCCCCCAAACAAGCCGAAGACCGCTCACCCTCGCTCGCCTCCGCCTCTCTGCATCTAAGCTCGCCCACTTCTCTCGCGCTCGACCGAAGACCCCTGTTCGGCTTCGTCCGCTCGAGTTCACCTCACTGCACCAAAGCCCTAGCCCTAAACACTGCTCCTTCTCCTCGCTCGCGCCCCCTGATTGTCTGAAGTCCCCTTTCCCTCCCTCTCTGTTCGTCAGGCATTTGGAGGTAAGTTTTATTTTTCTATCACAAGACTTGCGTTTCATCGTAATTGTTTGGATGAAACATGAGATTCAAATTCCTATGCTTCAGTGAAATGTGAAATTCAGGCTTCTCCGCATCTACTACCATTCCTATACTGTTTTTGATATCCGATTATTTTGGCTTATTGCTCGATGACATTTGGATTTGATTTTGCCTGCGAGATGTATACGAGCCCATGATTTTGGATAAAATAATCACGCCGAGATTTGCTCACCTGCTTGGGTTTAGTTATCTCTAATTTCCAGTTTCTTAGATCTGAGGTTATCTCTAATTTCTAGTTTCTTAGATCTGAGAATATGATTTGTGTTCTAATTTAAGTTTCCTTTGTTGCTGTATTGTGACTTCAAATAAATTCGTAGTGTGGAGATTTGACTCACTTTGACTGTTAGCATCGTGGATCTTACATCTGATAATTTGGCTTGCTTATGGATCAGACCATAATTTAATAATGTGTAATGTGCTCGTATGGATTGGTCTTGTTCAATAGTGTCAGATCCTTAACCTCATGTGGCTGCAGAACTGAATCAAAGATGATATGCCTTTTTGGTGATGCTGTGTTGAATTCTTTACAATTACTTGGCTTTTAAATTGCATATTTCCTGTTATGAATGTCAATTCACACTTAACTGCTTCGCATCAGGAGTTGAACCTCAAATTAATGAAGTTTTCTTTGGGCAAATAATCCTTGTGTATTTACATACATAGCACCGAAACTTCAAATTTTTTTTTCTTTTCGTTCATGGCATCTCACTAATGTATGAATGCGCATGTTCTGCCTTTGCAAAGATAATGGGATAGCTTTCAGTTGTGGTACAAAAGACTTGGGTGGAATAAACGTGAAAAGTAAATTTTAGTGTTACATATATAAATGTTGTCCATTGTTGTAGATGGCTGTTTGGGGGAGCTGTTATCCGCTGTGGGAAGCTGTTAGCTGCTAGAGAAAGCTGTTGTTTAGGTTTTGGGAAGCTGTCAGCTGCTGTAAGTGCTGTGGAAAGCTGTTAGCTGCTGTAGAACGCTGCTGTTTGGTCTCGAGAGAGCTGTAGGAGTGCGGTCGGGTCCTGAAAAGAGCTGTAAGTTGCTTAAAATTGATGTTTGGTTGCTGTTAAGTGCTGTAAATTATTATTTGGAGGTGTTAAAAATGATGTGAGAGCTTTTAGAGTGCTATGAGATCTTTTGGAGAGCTGTGAGAGTTGTTTGGATGCTGAAATTGTGGTTTGGGCTGCTGTAGGTAGCTTACAAGTGCTGTAAATTACTATTTGGAGGTGTTAAAAATGATTTGAGAGCTCTTAGAGTGCTATGAAATCTTTTGGAGTGTTGTGAGAGTTGTTTGGATGCTGCAATTGTGGTTTGGGCTGCTGTAGGTAGCTTACAAGTGCTGTAAATTACTATTTGGAGTTGTTAAAAATGCTATGAGAGCTTTTGGAGTGTTGTGAGAGCTACATGATATTATTTGGAACATAGTTAAGTGTTATTTGGGGCATTTTGTGGGCTAATTTCGGCATGGTTTTGACACATTTTGGGTGCCATTTTGACACTGTTTCGAGACTGATTTTGAGAGTTTTGCCCATTGTTTCGGGGCTGATTTTGATAGTTCTATTTACTGTTATGTGGGCTGATTTTGATAGCTCTACTTACTGTTTTGGGGCTGGATTTGGAGAGCTTTGTCTATTGTTTTGGGGCTGGATTTGGGAGCTTTATTCACTGTTTTGGGTTTCACTTGATTATCATTTAAACACTTTTAGGCCGACCTACCTACCTTTTTTTTCCCTCTCCTGCTTTACTAGTTTTGGAAGTGGCTCAGTCTTCTTCTTTCATTTTATTTATTTTTACATGGTTAAGGAAAAAAAAATGAGAATTTCTGATTTAATTACTTGGAAGACACTTAGAAATATTTGAGGACTAGTTGGAAAACACTTAATTGCGGGTAAAACACTTTAAATCACTTTAAGCTCAAGTTAAAGTGTAGGCCTCCTAGATTTTAGGAGCACACTCTAGGTAAGAGCTCATCTACCTTATTCTCAGTGTAGGCCTCCTAGATTTTAGGAGCACACCCTAGGTGAGAGTCCATCTACCTACTTTTCAGTATAAGCTTCCTAGATTTTAGGAGCACACCCTAGGTGAGAGTTCATCCACCTATTTTTCAGTATAGACTTCATAGATTTTAGGGCACACCATAGGTGAGCGTTCATCCACCTAATTTTCAAATAAATAATGAAACTTGACACTTGACTCTGATTCACAAACTGATCAAGACACTAGACATGAGGACACACTGAGGCGTAGTCCATGCTTCCTTAATTAAATCAATAGTTGAATTCATGCAATTATTTAAATTACAGTGAAACTCAGTGCGTTGGGATTTGAGCTCGGATATGATCAAATTTTTCCGACAATTGGGGAAATTTGTTACTGCCACATATGGATCATCAGACTAGGATAAATCTAGGGTCTAAGTGGCAAGGGCAATAACAACATTGCTTATGTGTGCTTAAATGAGGGATACAAAATGATATTATTAGAATAGTATCTCCTACCTCAAATATTTTCAATAAGGGATAGGAAATGATCAATGATACTATTCGCCAATTCTTGATGGGATCATTACCCCCGACGCTCTTAGGTTATCAGTAGTTCTAGCACGATTAGAGTAACTAGCCTGTTGATTGCACGACTTTGCAAAATATTTACAAAAATAAAACAAAAATCTCTTTTGCATGTTAAAAAGGACTTAAAACAACAACTTTTGCATGAAAATGAAAGAATTTTTCTATGAAAATTTATAAAGGTTCATGGCTAATCACTTGGATTGAGGTTAAGGACTGCCCTCCGTAGATTGTCGGATTGGTAACTCTTGTTTAAGATCGGGAAGCACTCAGTCCAGCTCTGAGACTCCACTTCTACCAATGTCTTACACCTAGTCTTGGTCTTTCATATGTGTCCAAGTGTTTTTTTTTTGTTTATGATTTCTACGACTTGTTTTTTTTTACTTTTATGTTGGGCTTTCTCGCCTTATTTATTTTTCCTGCAAGTGTATTTAAATATGCTGCAAATCATACTATGCTCGTAATATTAATCACGCAATAGTAGCATATGTCTAAGTATGCTTTTACAGTTTATCTACAACATTTTACTTTACTGTATTTTACCTTTCAAATACCTTTTATTTACCTGCAATTTGATTATTCTGCATGCAAAACCAAAACCAAACATTGACATTAAAACTGTAAAACATAAATCACCAATCTCAAACACTTAAACCCTGGAGCTATCGCGACGGCAGAAGGTTCAGAGCCAAATTCGTGGGCAACATGACGAGGAACTCTAACCGAGCAGCAAGAGGGTCTTCTTCAGCAATCTCTTTCCTAGTCTAAATAACAACCCATAGGAATTCAAGATAGTTTGCTCAGCGCGACGTAAATCTTCACACTCTCTTTAGGCTCCTGTACAACTATGTTGTGCAACGTAAGTCCTAACTCGCCCTAGGTTTCGAGGTTGTCGTGTGACACGAGGTAAACCCTCTGTTGGCTATTTTCATAATCAGATATTATGCAAATGTAAGTCCCAAACAATAAAATTGGCAGGATTAAACACCTAAATAACATCTTCTCCAAAACACAGCCACACCGTAGGATAGTCTGGGAAGTCACTGAGGTTTCTCCTCAGGATCTGTGACATCCCCTACCTGTTTCTTCCATTGGACTCCTGAAATAACTGTTCCTATTTGAGCCACTCCCACTTGCTTTTCCACCTCCTATTGTGAAAACCTAAACTTTGAAATCTTGAAGACTAATACCTCTGATCATCATCGAGAGTTTACTCAAATGACCCCAGTCGTTTTCTCAAATGACCCCAGTCATTTGGGATGCAATTAACTATAGGGGTTTGCCTGTATAGGGAACTTGAACCATGTAAAATAAACCCTATTTAATAGAAAAATTTATCGGTCACACATGAAAAATGTTCGCAGCCCAAACGGATGTCACAAATCTCTTAGTCTATTGGGTCTACCGCCGAAATATACACTCACCTTTCGGAAATGTGTAGTATTCATGGTATTGTGCATGATTATACAAATTATTGGACGAATGAGATTCATTTGGTCTCATTTTTTAAAAAATAAAACATGCTACTTTCAAAACAAAAAATATATACTTCTTATATTTAAATTAAATTTTAACAGCAAGAGGGTCTTCTTCAACAATCTCTGTCCTAGTCTAAATAACAACCCATAGGAATTCGAGATAGTTTGCCCAGCGCGACGTAAATCTTCACACTCTCTTTAGGCTCCTGTACAACTATGTTGTGCAGCGTAAATCCTAACTCGCCCTAGGTTTCGAGGTTGTCGTGTGACACGAGGTAAACCCTCTGTTGGCTATTTGCATAATCAGATATTATGCAAATGTAAGTCACAAACAATAAAATTGGCAGGATTAGACACCTAAATAATATCTTCTCCAAAACACAACCACGCAGTAGGATAGTCTGGGAAGTCACTGAGGTTTCTCCTCAGGATCTGTGACATCCTCTACCTGTTTCTTCCATTGGACTCCTGAAATAACTGTTCCTATTTGAGCCACTCCCACTTGCTTTTCCACCTCCTATTGTGAAAACCTAAACTTTGAAATCTTGAAGACTAATACCTCTGATCATCATCGAAAGTTTACTCAAATGACCCCAGTCGTTTTCTCAAACGACCCCAGTCATTTGGGATGCTATTAACTATAGAGGTTTGCCTGTATAGAGAACTTGGAACCCATGTAAAATAAACCCATGTAATACTTGGAACCCATGTAAAATATGAATAATGCATATTTATATTAAATAGGGAAATTTATCGGTCACACATGAAAAATGTTCGCAGCCCAAACGGATGTCACAAATCTCTTAGTTTATTGGGTCTACCGCCGAAATATACACTTACCTTTCGAAAATGTGCAGTATTCATGGTATTGGGCACGATTATACAAATTATTGGACGAATGAGATCCATTTGGTCTCATTTTTAAAAAAATAAAACATGCTACTTTCAAAATAAAAAATATATATCTCTTATATTTAAATTAAATTTTAAAATTATGTTCAATATTTTCAAAATAAAAAAGTTGACCGACAAAAGGTTAAACTTACCCTATCAGCATTGATGACCAAGACAGGTTTGCTATGCGGTTAGAGAATTAAATGTTCGAACTCTATAAGCTTTGTGCTTTTGTAAATTATCATAGATTTATTTCTTCACTAGAGTTCAGTGAACCAATGATGCTTTAAATTACATTCATTTTGACTTGTCGGCTTCTATTAGTGTTAGATCCAAGTGTAAATCTATGCACTTGCTATTCTGTTCTGATGATTTCTTGAAAAAGGTAAAGGTTTCTATGCTCAAGAAAAAAAAACAAATTATGTATTTGAAGAAGACATGGATTAATAAGCAAGCAAAAAGAAAATCAAGAAGTGGAGGATTAATAATGGTGTGGAATTTTATTTTCCTGAGTATGAATTTTTTTGTCATAATGAAGGCATTGTCAATCATAAAATTATAGTGGGTACGCAGAATGAAGTTACAAAGGGAATGAATATGACATTCTTTGATTGTGCCAGAGATATGTTATATAGTGTTAGTTTGAGGAAAGACTTTTGGACATAGGTTGTTAATAATAAATGCTCTTTGGTGTATAAATCTCCAACAACCGCTATATAGTTGTGAACGTCCTAAGTCGTATGATTAGTTCATCCTATGGATTATTCAGATGCAAGGGTCTTTAAAAGTCATACTTATGCGTGTCCAGGAGAGTAAGCTATACTTATTGCTAAAAGGGAATATTCATTACGTATGCATATGGATGAATAGATGTAAATTTTGATGTATTTTGGCCAAGCTACCTAATTTCCTGATCAGTATGGATGAATTGGTCGTTGGTTCAACATAAGTTTGTGCGGATTGATGATTGGGTGGAGATCAAAAAGTAGAAAGGTATATTAGATTTGAGATTGAGCATGAACTATTAAATGATAGCTCACTACGTTGGGTCGTTTATTTTTTTTTCAGGAGGACATGAGACCACCATTGCTAGAATAAACTATTATAGAACATTTTGGGATGATAAGAAATACAATGATAGAAACTTTCTATCACAATGTAGATATGCTGAGAAGGTGTTAGAAGTATTTTGTTTTTAGTAGTTTGTTGTTTGCCAATTGTTTCTTCTCCTCAGTCATTAGAAGTTGAGAAGTATTTAATTAGAATGCCTTATCTTGATAGTTAGAAACATTAGGTATGCTATGATGTTGCGCATTTTGATATTTTATATATTGCCTATATTGTGAGCATATTCATGGACAAGTCTAGTTGAGCTTATTCACAAGCAAAGAAATAGATTTTGAGGCATATCAGAGGCACTGTAGATTATTGTTTAATGCTTGATAAGGAGAAATTTGATTCTAGTATTGATTTTGTGATTCTAATTATGCTGACAATCTTAATATGAGGAGATCTCGAACTTGATGTCTTTAGTTTCTTCAAGCGTTCCTTCTGTTACAAAACTTTTATTTTGCTTATAAAGGGATTCTCTACTACATAGGCAAGTATACAACACTTTGTCAGTTATTAAAAAGGCTATTTGGTTGAGACTTTGATTTTCATTGACACAATTCAATGATTATTTGTGATAGTGTGTTGTTCACCTAGCTAGAGGTTAGATGCATGTGTGGGAATCAAACATATTGATGTTTGATATACTTTATTAGGGAGTGGGTTAAAAATATTGAAGTTTCAATTTAGAAGATTTGGGTACAGCTTAACCATGCTTATCAGGCGACTGTTCTTCTCAAGTATAGATTGCTTAGATTTGATTGGCTTATGCAATTACTAAGATCCTGGGGGGCTTTGTTGAGTGATAGGAAGGTTTTTGTGATTCTAGCTTTGAATAAGTTTTCCACGTTGTTCTTTATTGATATGGAGACTTTGATACAAGGAGTAGAATAGGATTCACATGAAATTTTTAAGGGACAGTAATTTTCTCCTTAGGCCACCTTTAATACCTCGTCTCTGAACAAGGCGGAGAAACAGAGCAAGCAAATGAGAGTGGGGGCGAATAAAGGTGTTTTTTGCATGGTTTCTTCTTCCTAGGGTAAGAGTTGACTACAAAACAAAAAAGGAGAGGATCATTCATGCAATTTAAGAGTGGTAAAATGGGCATTCTATCGAAATATTTTTTTTTCTCATGTTCTTGGAGATTTGATCAGGAATTATTTTCTCTTTGCCTTTCTAGTTAGTGTTTAGAGAAGAGGATATGACATTTATTGCTATTCTTTTTTTTTTGTACTCCCTACGTTTTAATAATGTATCATTTGTGCTTTTTATCCTTGTGAATGTATGGCATTATTGGATGAATCATATAAATTCTAATGTTATTTTATCTGCAGTTGTATTTGTTTTTTAGCATATTTATGTGATGCTAGTTTCATTTATTTTAGGTATGTCCTCTTTCTCTCTTTGGTGGTCTCCAAAGAGTGTTTTGTGTCTTTTGCTACAACAGATCATCTTTCCTGCAGTTTGCAAACAGGTGTCAATTGATAAACAAATTAAAATTGTGAAATAATTATATGCTTCAGTTGTCGTGAAGTGTCTTGAAAATGGGTAGTGTTTGGAGTTGCCCCATTTGTGAGCTTATATGTTTAGTTATTGAGGATAGTTTTTTTTGTTATTGTTGACCTCATTTTGAGGTCATTACTCTTTTCCTTAGGATCCTAGGATTTAGCTCTAGGAGTTCCTGTTGACTATCTTAGAAAACTAGTATTGAAATCCATTCCCTTAAAAATTCCAGTCATTTCCTATTTCTCTTGTGATGTCTCACATTGATGATCTCAAAACCATCGTCGTATGGTCGAGTGGTCAAGGACTACATGTGGAGACTCAAGGAGAAGTTCCCAATAGGATCTCAAGCCCTAGGAAAACCTCTTCAGGACTTCATCATCATACACACACATAAAATGCATAAAATTCACTAAGTTGCACAAGATCGGACTATAATTGAGCTTAAAAAATGGGTGAAAATGTGAACTTCTCTGGACGACCTCCGATAACGAAATGGATTGCGCCAACGCGTTCGAGACATCAATTTAGCTAGGAAAGACACCCATATTGTCATAATTCCGCACACAAGAAAATTACACGCAAATCGATGAATTCTTCAAAACGACCTCTGACGACAAAACGGACCACGTCCACGCATCCGGAACGTAAGAATTTCCTAAAAAGAACATCCATTTTGTTATGTTGTGACACACGAATAAAAATGTACAAATCAAATTTTTATTTTTGAAATATTAAATACTTTTATATTTATATTATTACTTATAATAATAATTATAACTCTAAACTCTATTTAGCTCTTTCCCACACACTTAACCCTTCGTTCGACCTATCCCGCGGCTCGATCAGCTGCTCGGCTCGTCCCTGTGTGCCGTAGATCCCGTGGCTCATCCACGCGACAATCTCTTTCCTCGCGTGGTCGCTCGACCGCTTAACTCTCCAATCGTGGGAGCTCGGCTAGCCGACTCTTCTCCTTCTCGAGGCTTTACTTTCTCCCCCTTTATGGTGACGATTCCTTCCCGTTGTTTGATTCGACCATCTTAGGGCTGGTAGGTTGCTGTCCCCTTCTCATCTCTGCTTATAAAAGGGCTTCTTAGGGTAATGTTTTGGGTTGTTGAAATTTTTTTGAGAGAAAGGAAGATTGAGATTTTTACTAGTTGTTGTTCGAGGCTTTTAGGAGAAGAGGCTCTGCCGAATTTCCTTCTCGGCTAGGTTCTTGTGTGCTGGGTTGTTCGTGGGTCGTTGCTTCCTCGAAGGTGTTGGGAGAAAAAAATTTACAAGAAGCATTTTTTTTAAATTTGTTCTAAAGTTTTGCTTTAAGTCTGCATTAAGAGGTATTTCTCTTCTTCCCTCTAATCTGCATCATTCGAATTTGCATCTGAAAGTGTTTCTTTTCTCTTCTAAAGCATGTGGAAGTAAAGTTTAGGCCTGTTTTGAGATCTAGGCATGAATAGTTCTTAGAAACAGTAAAAAAAAAATGGAGCATAATATGGATACTCTCTCTTTTCTGCTCAAAATGCATGATAGATAGAATTTTGGAAAATTTCAGTTGTTGCCATGAGATGATAGTTGCTTATTTGGAATATATGCTAGAAATGTAATGCTGAAATTCTTTGTTGTTGTTACTCCTGTTCAAATATATGCTGGAATTCGTTTCGATGCTTTGGGATGTTGGTTTTAGGGACCAACTTGTGTTTCTTTGTTTCCTGTTACCTGTCCCTGTTCGAAGTATATGCTGGATGCAAATTTTGGGTTCTAAGATTTTGTGGAACCTGATTCTTGGTGGCTCTGTTTTGGCTTATTTGGTGGGCTCGAATTTAGCTTCTTTTAGATTAAATGTTAGCTGAAAATTCTGCCCTGTTTTCCCCATATGGATGTGTTCGGTTTTGGCTCTTTTAGGTTGATTATAGTTGAAAATGTTTCTCTGTTTTTCCCCATATGGATGGGCTCAATATTGGCTTTTTTTAGGTTGGATTATAGCTGAAAATGTTTCTCTGTTCTCCCCATATGGATGGGTTCAATTTTAGCTCTTTGGATTTGGATCCTTGCTGGAGATATTTTTATCTGTTTTTGCCCATTTGTGGGGTTCAGTTTTAGCTCTTTGGAGAAGGATTATTGTTGGAATTTCTTCTCTGATTTTTCCCATGTATTGGTTACGGTTTTAGCTACTTCTGGGCTGGATTTTGGCTGAAAGTTTTGTACTATTTTTGCCCATTTGGTGGACTCAGTTTGGCCTGAGATTTTGGGGACCGGTTTTGCATGAGATTTGGTTTGGTATGCTCCATTTGCTGAGCTTAGTTTATTTGTCATAATTCTTTCTGTTGCCCCTATGTTGGGCTCAGTTTTGCCCATGTGCTTGGCTCAGTTTGTCTCTGTGCTGGTTTTGGTTTTGGCTCTTTTGGGTTTAACTCATGCTGGAAATGCTGATCTGTTTTCCCTATTTGGTGGGTGCAGTTTTGGTTTAAATTGTATTTATTTCTTTAGCCTTTATGTTGGGTTTAATTAGATTTTAGACAAGGAATTGGTTTGACTCAAAAGCTTATCTGTTGGTTCTCTTTTACTGGGTTTAGTTGGACTGAAACTGTGTGTTATTCTTTTTTTTCTTGTCCCACCTTGTTGGGCTCGGGTGTGCCTGTTGTGATTCCTTGTCTTGCCCTTCTTGCTGAGCTCGGGTGTGCCAGTTGCCGTTTCCTGTCTTGCCCTTTGCTGCGCTCGGTTTGGTTGGAAGTTCTTCATATAACGTTCCTCTCGTGGTTGTTATTGATAATCAAGTTTGTCATCCCAAAATTTATGATTTCAATATCTACTTCTATTTGAGAATGTTCAATTCACTATCATGTTTTGTTCAATAAAATGGCTTCAATCTAGATAGTTTATGGGAGTTTGTCCATTCACTCTCTTATGTATGTCAAAGGGGCATAATAACAATGCTGTGGTGGTTTTCCCTTGCTGCTCTTACCCGAGAGCATTAACATGGTTCTCTTTTATTTTGTTTGGTTGTTCCCTGCTTCCCTCTTTGCTGAGAAGCTGGTTTAGTGATTTTGGTCTGCTGCCTTTACCCGTGAGCATCCTAGCTGGTTTCTTTTTGTCCTGTTTGGCCGTTCTCTACTACCCCTGGTCGTGAGCCTTCACCTATAGCTCTTTTATGTTAAATATGTTTGATTTGGGGCTTGGATTTCTCCCGCTTCCCCTGGCCGTGAGCCTTACTGCTGTATTGGTTTGTGTCATGGTTGGTTTGGGCTTAGCTTTCTTCTTTACTATTCCTTAGCCGTGAGCCTTAACTTGTGATCTCTTTATATGGCAAATTGGAGGGTGGTGGTGTTGGGCTGTTCTCTTTATGGTCCCTGGTCGTGAGCTTATTTTGGGGTTGGGTTGCTCTCTTTGTGGTTCCTGGCCGTGAGCTTGTTTTAGGGTTGTGCTATTCTCTTTCTTGTCCCTACCTGTGGGATTATTTTGGGGCTTGGTTGTCCCTCTCTGTTGCTCCTGGCCTTGAGCACTTATTTGGTTTTATTTGTATAATTTCGTGCTTATATGATATGGAAAGCTTTTGGTTGGAGTTGGAATTGGATGACTTTAGTGTCTCCAAGATTTTGGGAATTCCGAAAGTTGTCGTTAGTGGATTTGCTTGATTTGTGAAATTTGAAGGCCTCTACAGCTTTGTGTTGGAAAACATGAGATGATATAAATCCAATTCATAAAGAATTTAAAAGAAAACTTGTCAAATTGTCATTTATAAAAGAGTTTTGGAAATTTGACATTAAAACTTGGCTAACATAAATACCGCACTTGGGTTCAGGCTTGGGTGTGAGTACATATTGGTGGTGGAGCCGTCGGTACAATTGTCACATTAGTTTTGGGCCCAAACAAAATTTGGAGGGAATACTCTTCTTGGGTTGATCCAATTATAAAATTTGAGAAAATGATATCGTTCTTAGATTGATTCAAGAATCTTGGGCTTTCTTTTTCAGGTCTTTTTATCACAGTTTTGAGGATTGGTCCACCCTTCATTCTCTCGATCTTTTGGGTAAATCAATTCCTCCTCTCTCATCACCATTTTTTTTCTTTTTTTTTTCTTGCTTCTTAGTTCGATTTTTCAGTGCTTATGTCTGACACATAAATGTCCATATATAGTCTTTTGCTATACATGAAACTATCAAGCAAGGTCACAAGTATGTCGGTTTTGTCTTTGGGTTTAGGGCGATGATGACAAAGGCACGCCGGAAGTAGAGCATAATGATATTTCATTCTACGACATCATGACCCAATGTTGAGATCTGATAAGCTGTAGGATGACAATATCATTCACCGACACAAGACTAGTGGGAGACCCGTACCTTCTTAGGTTGTTGGTGGTCCTACGCCCGACTACGTGATCAACTCGTGGACAATTATAACTTTTCAAAACTGATAAGAACAGAATATGATAAGAACAAATACAATATTTATAAAAAAAAATTTACTATGAAATTAATACTTTCTTTTGTATGTCTGAAATCCATTTGCATGCTAAAATATAAATTTTAAATATATTATAACTTGATTGTTCATTTGTTGATTACCAGTATCGGGCTAAGGAGTACACTCCTAAGTTAGGTTTAGTATGACACCCTTCTAGTTGAGTGGTGGACTTTATACATTCGGGTGACTGATAGTAGTCTTCGACGTCCCTCGAGTACAAATAAATAGTATATGAGCCTAGCCCCGACCCGAGTGATTGCGGTTTTCTTTCTTCGAATTTTTCGTGGGATTTTATCGAAACTTTTGGTAAAACACTCGTGGTCTTTAACACGGGATTTTCTCGTGTTTTTTGTGACTTTCTTTGAGCTATTATTTGTCGTTTTTACTTTGAGATTTCCATCGCGAGTCATATGTCGATTTTCTCGAATATTCTTTCGTCGTTGGTCATTTGCCGCTCTTTCTTGAGTTTTCTAAGTGGTATTTTTTTTGTTAATGTAATTCGTGCTAGTTCATTTCTTAAAGGTTCTGTTACTATACTTCTACCTGTTACTGCTACTTTTACGCACTATATCTTAGAATAGGAGACCAGTAGTTGGTTTTATAGGAGGTGCCCGACAACAGAGCGTTGATTAAACAATTGCATATACCTTTAAAATTAACATCGAATCCGGAGGTGTTACGACGAGGAGCTTGGAGCGAATACCGTGAGCAACACGACGAAGACATTCAGAAGAGCAACGTCAAAACAAATTCATATCACTAAGCAATTTCCTTAGTTTAAATAACAACCCATAAGATTTCGAGGTGGTTTGCCTAGCGCATCGTAAACTCTCACATATCACTTTTAGGCTTTTGCATAACTCTGTTGTGCAATTATAAGTTTTAACACTTTAGGATTCCGAGGTTACCGTATGGTACGGTGTAAATCCTCCTATCTTTTTTTAGGTTATTTGCACGATCAGATATCGTGCGAACATAAGTCCTAAATTCTAAATGAATTGCAGGATTAAACATTAAACAACATCATTTCAAAGATATAAAGCCAAACAATATGATAGTTGGGAGGTCACCGAGGTTTTTCTCGGATCTGTGATATTCCCTACTCCTCATTCCTTTGGATTCCTTAAAATAACTGTTTCTGTTTGAGCCACTCCCATTTGATTTTCCCATGTCGAATCGTGAAAACCTAAACTTTGAAATCTCAAAGACAGAATCATTGATCTTAATCGAGAGTTTTCTGAAGTGATTCCGGTCATTTGAGATGTAATTAACTATAGGGGTTTGTCTTTATAGAGAACTTGAAACCCAGGTAAAATAAACTCTATATAATCCTTATATTAGGTAGGAGAACTTGTTGGACTCATATAAATATTTTTCAGACCAAACAGATATCACAAATTCTTTGGTTTAGGTGATTGAGCTTACTATAAGTGATATGTTTATTCTTCGGGATAAGTATGTTACTTGTGGTATTGCGTTCAGTCATCCAAACTATTTAATATGTGAGACCCGTTTAGTCTAATCTCTTTTCAAAAATTAAAAATGTTACTTTCAAAAATCAAAATCACATATTTATATTTAAAATTATTTTCATGTTTACAAAAATTATCTCTTTTCGAAAACCAGAAAATTAAAATAACGGCCGACAGTTATCAAGAAAAAAGTTGCTTTCGAAATATAATAAAGGGAGATTTACGTCCATACCACTCAATTCCTACATTTTTACATATCTAACAACTAAACTTCAATTTTTATATATACCACCTGATCTACATATTTAAAGGTACATTTTATTTTTTAAAAGTTAAAATAATGGCATTTTTTACGTGATATGAACGTTTGGGTGGTCTAAATGTAAAAAGTGAAATTTAGATGTTAGATATGTAAATACACAGGAATTGAGTGCTATGTATGTAAATGCCCCTACAATACAAAGTTTAAACAATCATTTCTCGTGAATTATGAGACTTTTCTTGCCCAACTATGATCCCTTCACGTGTTGAAGTTGCAAGATATGCTACGTATTGTTATTGCATATTAAAATTCTTAGGGTGCGTTTGGGATAACTGTAACGGTATGAAATCTTAGTTCAAAAGTTGATGTTAAAAATTTGCTGTTTTAGAAATAATTTTGTTGTTTTGATTTTCGGTTTTTAAAGTACTGTGCTGCAGCTATCCATGCATAAATGTTTGAAATACTCATCTTTTCATGTTTTTGAGAATTCAAATATTTTAAACTTTATAAACTTCCTCAATATAGAACCGAATAATTCCAATTTTTATTTATAAAAACAGCAAAAATTAAATATTTTAAAATACACATTCTACCTGCTACCAATAGTGAAATTTGCACCTGATGGAATGCTAATTAAACTTCATCCACTATTAAATATAGAAAATGATAAAAAGGCAAAGAGAAAGAAAAGCAGATTTCAACTCAAGCTTCATCAAGTTAAGAATATTGGTTGGGTGTCTGGAAATCTCAATGGAAGAGTAGCATCAGACTCCTTAGCTTTATAATCTAGTAAAGACGGCGAACACTAGAGGCGCAAATGCGAAAAGCAATTAATGACAAGGGCATTGACAACGTCGTCGATGTGCGAATGGTGCGTCGATGGAGGTGATGATGTGCAAAAGGTACGGCGAGGCATGCTTTTTGTTCGACAATGCAAATAGGACAAAAGAGGAGAATGAGTGCTAGGGCGCAATATTTTTTATTGTAAGAAATTTTGGAGCACTTGCATAAAAAATTCATCATCTTGGCTTTGGCTTAAAAAATAAAAAAGATGTGGGTGGTTTGATTATCCTCCATGGACTTCACACTTTTTTAAGTTTCACTGAAATCACTTGTTATATGGTTTTTATAATACTAAGAAGTAGAAGTCATTTGGCATAATTTATTGAACTGTGTTTACATATAATATATGAAAATAGGTTGTAGACGAGTAGCAGGCTCGCCAGCTAATAATCTTTGGTAAAATCCTAAATTCCATTGTAAAGGGACTAGTTATATATTTTTAAGGCAGAATTTATAAAAGGCTAATTTATCATCTTGTGTCAAATGGCGTTGACATATTTTTTACATCAGTCTCCTTATTTACATTTTTATCTCCTTGAATTGTGAACTCTAGCTCCCTTGATTGGATATCCATCAGCGGAATCTGCTGCCTCCATTTGAAAAAACACTAGGTTCTTTTGTTATTGGCTACATAGCCATATTCTTCTCTTGTTTTTGAATTTTGATCTCTTTGGCTGTTATTCTTTTATTTGAATTTATCATAATTGCCAGAAACAGTATTTGCTGTTGCCACCTTACTGTAACAGTTTGTTTTATTTGTTAAGCCTGAGAAACAAAATTTATTTGAAACAAGTTGCATGCTGATGATGAATGTCTTGAGAATAAAAAAAATTATCTCAAATGATAATTTATTGGTCATCCAATTTGAAATACTATGAATTATTTGGATCATAAGAAACCATGCTTCGATTACTTGCACTACAATTAGGATTCTAGATTATACAAGATTTGATGAAATTCAATCATACACTTAAGTTAATCACCAAAATCTGGAAAAACAGAGGTCAGGGAAAGAAATCACTGAAATATTAATATATGCCTCATGCAGCTACACAGCTTCTCATAGAATTTATTAGTCAACACTTCTGTTCTCTACTCGAAAGCCGACAGACCAAATAACTAACATGAACCTAAGGACCCAGGGACTGAAACAACTCAAACAAGCACTAGGAACGAAACTGAACAAACATTGATATTTGAGAACATAATTTGATCTCTATAGGAATCACCCTAAAGGGCTATTTACATGTATACCATCCAATTCTTATGTATTTACTTATCTAACACCAAAAATTTACTTTTTACATTTATGCCACTCAAACATTTGATATCACATAAAAAAGACCACCATTTTAACTTTTAAAAAGTGAAATACACCTTTGCATGCATAGGGAAGGTGGTATTTGTATATCTTCGAATAAACTAATGCAATTTGAAAAGTACATGATGAAAGAGCAATTATAGCTAATAAAAAACACTGCTTATCATCAACTTGTTTGCGTATTCACACGTTTTCAGTTTTTGGCAGGTGTAGATTTTCAATTTTCCATCACTTGCATACAATTCGATTCTGTTACCGCAAGTTTCTTTCCCTTTTTTTCTTATATCATCTTCCACGCATTTCCTGTTTGTTATTTTGGTTAGCGTGGGGATTGTGAGCTGTGCTGTAATTTGTGTTCTTTTGACAGGGTTCTGGCGCAGTGCTTCATGATTCTTCCACATCTGACAGCAGGCAACAATTGCCAGATTCTTTACTAGTGGGATCTGAAGCTTTAGTCAAAAGTACGCTATTAAGGCTAATCCTTTTGTCCTCTACAACGTGATGCTAGTTTAAGCTTAGGGATCCTACTTGCACTTGCAGATATCAAGTAAAACCCATCTTATGATGGGTTCACTCAGTAGGAAGTCATAACTAGATGAGTTCATTGTCAAAATTAAGCTCTAACTATTAAAACAAATGCATTAAGTTTCTTCATCAATGATGGGTATAATTATTATAATTTTATAACCAAACGAGATCTTATCATAAAAATCCCTTAAATTCTAAGACTAATCTTTTGGGCTCTTTTTGATGATGGGTGTTTTCAAAATAAAATTAGAATTGAGGGGAACTATATATGTATGTATGTATCATACTTTAGTCATTTATTCATCATGCGAGCTAGCTTTTCATGAATGAAAAATTTAAGCTTGATCAATACTCACAAAGAATTATCATCTTATTAAATGTATTCATATGATTGCACATAATAATCTCATGCGAATAAAGATGTGGCATGTGTATCCTGTTTGGGTGGTTAGTGTGATAACATTGATATTATGGTCAAATGCTAAGCCTGGATGTTCATAAATGAAGCCTATGGATCATATGCTATAAGACACATTTGATAGTGCAAGAATCCCCATGTTAGCTAAATTTGGCTTAAAATTAGTCTAAACAACAAACTTTCACCTCATATGGCTGTTAATAAGTATTATTTTGTCAGATTCCGCTAATTACTTTGACTATGTAAATTTAGTTTCATGACAATTTGTGATGATATAATAATAAATTCTGATTGTGTTTGTCATCTCCCCATCATCCAATTTAGGTAAAGAGCGACATATCTTTTTCAAAATCCAAATAGCTTCTAATAAGCAAATGCATCATAGAGCGTACAAAATAATCTTGTTAAAAAGTGCTCTCTTGTGATTGGGGGTTTGTGCTTTTAAAGAACTCTCAATTCATATCATAAATTCCTAGTTAAAGCGCAAAATCTATGTGTAGTGTCTCATCTGGATATCCAATCTGCCTTTAAAAAATTTTAATCCAAAACTTCTAGAATAATAAGAAGAGCCTAGTAGGACTTTTCTTGGAGCCCATTGAGTATAAGTTATATTTTCCGAAGGATTGTCTTCTTTTAGTAGAAATCCTAGTGCATCAAAGATGTGCTTATTAGATTGAAATTGTATTGTCTATAGACAAGGGATTTGTTATACCAATTTTTATATAATAGTTCAGGGGCATAAAACATGGCTTAAAATGTATAGTGCACCCTTCAGTTTTTTATAATATAAGTTTTAGCTTGACACAAAGAAGCATGCCTTAAGCGATAAATTGGATATTTAGTTTGTATGATTTCAATTGGTGGATTTGCTTTTAATTGATGGACTTTTTAGCATTAGGGCTTTGCCTAAATTTAAGTTGGTTTGGGATTTACTTCGCTTAAAAAACCCAATCATTAATTTAATATGTTTGTTTGCTTTATGTCAGTATAAATTGACCATGATGAGACATACATTTATTGGCAAGCCTCCGTAAATGGGACTTACCATCTTGTGGATTTCTTAAATTCAATATTTGTTCTATTGCCTTGCCCTATAGTATTTTAATATAGTTTAGGTTGAGGCTTATATTCATTGAAAAGTAATAAGTGGGACTTGCAACTTCAAGGATAAAGAAAGCCATCAAATGGGTTTTATAGCTTCACCTAATATGTCAGGTGGATTGATTGATTTAGGTGTAGTTTTTTGTTCTTAATGGCTTTTTGCCAACTAGATTAATTAGGTTAAGACGTGGCTTACATTCATTGGATGACTTATCTTTTGATGTAATAGATTTCTTGGATTTGCCAACCCAAATTTATCAAGCTGGTTGTACATCCATTGGAAGGTCGAAGAAAAGATTACTACTTCAGGAAAGCCCAATAATCAGTCTTATGGGCTTTACCCTATAGATTATGCATCTTATTGATTTGGTTGATTTAAAGGGATTTGTTGATTTTATGCGGACTTATAAATTAATTCAGTTGGGGCTTATGATCTAGTTTTTTTTTTTTTCATGTTTGAATTATGGCATACTTTTTGGAATCAAAGTAACTGGTATGACCTCACCCTATAATAGATAGGAAACATAATGAGATTTAATTTTTGATATAGTGCATATCTTTACATACATATTGAGATGATTTCTCAGGATCTTGAAATCAACTGGGAGCGATCATCCAGATTTACATATTATATGTATCTATAATTTGTGGCCTTGGGATTATTAATATGCTTTCTGTATCTTGCAATGACAACAGGAGTAAGCATGGATATTTAATATTTGCTAACATTTGAGATGTTTATATGAATGGCTTGATAGATTGGCACACTTTTCAGGATAGTGATACCAAAATTAACCCAAATCACGACGCAAACGACACAATTTTATTGCTGATTTCGAAGGAAGTACTACATGAATTCTTGGACGAAAGACAACACAAACATGAGAACGATAATATAAGAAGTAACTACTTAACAAATAATAAAAGAAGTACTACAAAAGGGCAGGAACAATCCTGGACATCGTTAGAGGGCGGCTGAGAAGTCACTGAGGAGGTTGGGAAGAGTCAGCAGCGGTTGGACGATCGTCGGGGTGACCTGCAGTGGTCGGAGGGGGAATGGCAGAGATTGAAGGGGGCGATGGAGGCTAGATTGCAATGGCTAGGAGGCTGGTGGAAGAATAGGGCACATGAAGGAGTTGATCGGGGAATCGCGCGCCTTAAGTACGAATACACTAGTCCTGATCCAACAGGAAGGATGGACTGGTTCTTTTGTCACCCCCGGTCGACGGGCGTTGACACTCTTAACAACATGGACATATTAACCTAATATCAAGCATCGGCTGACAATGCTTCAAACATCTTTGGCAAGAAATAAGGGGCATTTACATGCATACCTCCCAATTTCTATGTATTCACATATCTAACAGCTAAAATTTGTTTTTTAAAATTATACCATCCAAATCTGTCACATCACATCAAAACTGCCACTATTTTAACTTTTAAAAAGTGAAATACACCTTTTCATGCATAGGTAAGGTGGCATATATGTAGAAGTTGAAGTATTAGATATGTAAATACATGAGAATTGAATGGAATGTATGTAATTCTTCCAAGAAATAAATGTGTGCGGTTTGATGTAGAAGGTTCTTTGTGAATGGCGTTGAGCACACCAGATCTGGAAAGATTAGCACGTGGGAGGTGAATCCCTAGACCTTATGGTGCAGAGAGTGAGTGGGAGAGGCATCGAGCAGTGGAGGTGCAGGCGAATAAGGGCTGCCATGGGAGAGCTTAGAGTGAGGGAGAGTGGTCGTGTGAAAGGAAGATGGCGCCATGGGAGAGCTTAGAGTGAGGGAGAGTGGTCGTGTGAAAGGAAGATGGCCTGATATAGGTATCGAGAAATACTGGGAAATGCAAGATTGAACTTAGGATAGGGCGGTAAATACAGATGTTTAAGGGCAAGTGAGAGGGGGAGAGAGAGAGATGGCAAGTCGTGTGTGGCTCAAGGTCTAATTTGGAGTATACATGTAGAAGTTTGTTAACTGAACTAAATTAAACCTTTTTTTTAAACATACATATCACTCAATCCATCATATATGAATCTACATGTCTTAACACCTTAACTTTGTTTTTTACATTATACCACCCAAATGTTTGATATCACATAAAAAATGCCATCATTTTAACCTTTAAAAAGTGAAATACACATTTCCATGCATTTATAAGTAAACGTGTTATGTGTCTAAAAATTGAAGTTAGATATGCCTAAAAACTGGGAGGTATGTATGTAAATCTTCTTTTTTATAATAATTTAGCTCTCTTACGGCTTTCTTCATTTGCCATGCTCGCTTTAGTTTATTAAATTTTTATGCTTTTACCTTTTTTCCTGATACCTTAAGCTGGCAGATGCTCTTTATTTTCTTGCCTTTGTTTTAGTAGGGTCTGTTGCTGAGTTATTAATGCAGGTATTGGGACGGCGGTAGCTCCCGCCATGCCCCTTAAACAGAATTCAGGCTTTTCTCAAGGTAGGACGGGGACTAGTGGATCTTCAAGAGAGCAGTCTGATGATGATGAGTTTGATGGAGAAGCAGAAACAGCAGAAAATATGGACCCTTCTGATGCAAAGCGGTTTAGGAGGTAAATTCGTCATTTGCATTTTATTGATTCCAATTTTTGTTCAAGTTTTTAATGCATATAAATACAACCTATCTTTGATGAGAACATTCACATTTTCCGTTTTGAGGAATAAAGAACATCATAAAATTTGGCTTGGAGAAGATGATAGTTATGTAATCTCACTTTTACATAATGAAAGGAGGGTACAACCGTTTTAGCACCCGAAACATTGTTATTTACAAATCTAGCATTGTCTTTCATCCATTTTTCAAATTCTCACTCCGATGTCAAAATTAATAATAAAACCCCAACCCATATTTTTCTTTTTTATCAAATTCTCAATTGTTTGATCGTGGCACGCATAAATACATCAGTTCAGTTGTTCAAAAATATCACTTGGGTGCTAGATTTTGTAAATAGCAATGTTTTGAGTGCTATGCTTGTAATTATCCCTTTTTAAAATTCTGCTCAATAAACATAATTATTTACTTTAGGTTGGAAATATGAGTAAAGTGTCAAAATAGTCCTCTAGGTCTTTACATAAAGCCATTTTAGGCCTAGAGTTTATAAAATTATTAAATTTGTCTCCAGAATTTTATAGGAGGGGCTAAAATTATCCTCATTGGGGACTACTTCAATGAGGACTATTTTAACTCGCGTTAAAAAAGTATAGGGACTTAATATATATTTTTTGTAAGATTTGGGATTAAAATGACTTCTTACGAAGAGTTAAGGGATCATTTTGACAATTTCTTTATGACAATATTAAACAAGAGTAGTTGGGGACTACACTTGTTAAATTAGTCTCTGGAATTTTATAAAAAGGCTTAAAATAGTCCTCATTAGGGATCATTTCAACCCATGCTTAAAAAGTATAGGGACTAAATTGACAATTTTATAAATTCTCAGACTAAAATGACTCGTTACGAAGAGTCAAGGGATCATTTTGACAATTTATTCCTGGAATATTAAACAAGAGTAGTTGTAATATATGTATGGTTTTGCATTTCAGTGATGTTGTCATGTGTCTATTACACAGACACAGATAAATTTTTGCTTTGCATGCTCCTTATGTGTTATGTTTTGAAGTGCTCCATGGATTTTACTAATTTTCATGCTCTCCTGTAACATGTTTCTTATTCAGCTGGTTGGTGTATCAATGTGAGAATTTTGGTGCAATTTTAACATATGCACAGCTTGTTGTGGCGCCTATATTAATTTTTTGGTAGATTTACATGCATTCCACTTAATTCTTATGTATTTACATATCTAAAACCTAAGCTTCAATTTTTACATACATGCCACTTTCTCTTATTCATGAAAGGTTTATCTACCTTTTTATTTGTTAAAATGGTGGCATTTTTTTATGTGATATGAAAGATTTGGGCAGTACAAATGTAAAAAGGGAAATTTTGTTGTTAGATATGGTGATATTTTAACATATATACAGCTTATTGTGGCACCTATATTAAATTTTTGGGGCATTTACATACATACCACACAATTTGTGTATTTCCATGTCGAACACCTAGACTTTTATAGATACATTTATAGCACTTAAATCATTAATATCACATAAAAAATACCGCAGTTACGTACCTTTTAAAAATGAAATACACAATTTCATACATAGGTTTATGATAACTAAGTGCTATAAATGTAAAGATGAAAGCTGAGTTGTTAGATATATAAATACATAAGAACTGCATGTATATAAATTTTCTTGTATTTTCATATTTCTGCATTTATGCACTCTTTTTTGCACTTGTTAGATTGTAGCGTTTATGGAAAGAATTACTGTAGTTTGCAAACAGATTTGTTTTCTTGGCTTTTTGGCACTGACCTGTTAGCTTTGTTCTTATCAGGATGCTTTCAAATCGCGAGTCTGCGAGGCGCTCTCGAAGAAGAAAACAAGCGCATTTAAGTGAGCTTGAATCACAGGTTTGATTTAATAAAATTTAGTTATTATTATTTTTTAATGAGAAAATTGTCAAAATAATCTCATAACTCTTTGTCAAGGTAATTTCAGTAATAAAATTTAATTATTATTGCTTTTTTAATGAAAAAAGTGTCAAAATAATCCTTTAACTCTATGCAATGTCCAGTCCCCAAAATCTTTTAGGGGCATTTACATACATAGCACACAATTTATATGGATTCACGTTTCTCACACCAAAATTTTATTTTTACATGCTTAGCACCCAGTTCTTTCATATCACATCAAAAATAGGACTAATTATCACCTCTTAATAGTGAAATCCACCTTTTTCATGCATAGGTAAAGTGTTGTGCGTGTAAATGTGAAAGTTTAGGTGCGAGATATGTCAATCCAAAAGAATTGCGTGCTGCATCTAAAATTTGCAATCTTTTAATATGAGTTGAAATAATTTCAAGTTAAACTATTTTAATCTCTATTAGACCTATGGACTAACTTAGCATTTTTATAAACTCTAGGACTAAAATGACATTGTCATGTAAATAGTCGGGCGGCTATTTTTACAATTTACTCTTTTCTTAAAAAATCTTGCGATTTCTCATTTTCTATTAAATAATTATGTTTCATTAACTTAAAGTTACTCCATAGGTTTCACAATTAAGAGTTGAAAACTCAACTCTAATGAAGCGTCTCACTGATGTAAACCAGAAGTACAATGAGGCTGCTGTGGACAATAGAATCCTTAAAGCAGATGTTGAGACCTTGAGAGCTAAGGTAACACTTTACTATAGTACATTGAGTTTGTTTCATTTGCGGTATTATCATTTCTTGTTTTTTTTTTTTTTTTTTTCAAAATTTACGTACATGCCACTAAATATTATATATTCACGTAGCAAATACCTAAACTTCAATTTTTACATACATGCCACCTAACTTATGCATGAAAATGTACTTTTTTTTGGGCAATTACATACAAAAGACCCAAAACTTGTTTTTTACAAATCACCCACCCTCTTTCATCCATTTTTCAAAATGTCGCTCAAATATCAAAATTCATGGAAAACCCCAACCTTTTTTTTTTTTTTTTTCAAATTCTCAATAGTTAGATCATGACACATGTAAATACATCAGTTCGGTAGTTCAAAAAAATCACCTGGGTGGTTAGTTTGCAAATATCAATGTTTTGGGGGTGGTTTGAGTCTAATAATCCCTTTCATTTAAATTAAAATGGTGGTAGTTCTGATGTGATAAGAAAGATTTGAGTGATTTGCTTGTAAGTATCAATATCTTGCTAGGTGTTAGATGTGTATATATGTAAGAGTTCTGTGGTATGTATGTAAATACCCCCTAACAAATATTTTAGAAGAGAATAAATTTAGAAAAATGTCATGAAAATATAGAAAGTTTAAACTTGCTATTGCAAAAAGATATCTTCACTATGAAATTGTCTATGCGTGTACACCCCATTTTAATCTCAAATCCAATAGGCACCTACAATGTTGTAATTAGATAAAAGAAACTTGCATGCATACCACTTAATTCTTATGTATTAACATATCAAACACCTAAATTTCAATTTTTACATACATGCCATCTAACCTTGTTGGGTAATGTGGAGATCCGGTTCACCGCAATTTAATTAGCTTTCTAATTAAGAATCTCACCTACCGCTCACCTACTACACCCACTTACCTCCCACCTACCGCTCTCATGGTTTCTATAAATAGCCTCTTATGGCTTGTGATAAGCTAAGCTAAAAAGCCAAGCAAGACGAAGCCAAGTACTCTAAGAGAGAAAGAGAGGAAGAGAGAGAGAGAGAAAGGAAGGGAGAGAAGAAAATAGATATTTTCTTGTAAACGTTGAGACGCTCGATTGTGTAATTCATCGAAGAAATAAAATCCTTTGCAGGTCTGTGGACGTAGGCAAATTTGCTAAACCACATAAATTTGTGTGTCGCTCTGGTGTTTTTTTGCGTGCAATTTTTCTCGTTCCATTTTTCATTTTATTGTCGTTATTTTTCACAATAACTGGTATCAGAACTTTGGTTCGAATCTAAGGAAGAACGATGGGCGGAGACGAAGTGATGACATCAGAGTTTAATGACACAGATTATGCTTACTGGAGAATGCAGATAGAGGAATACCTCTATGGGAAGAAATTTTATCTTCCGTTAATGTGAAAACGACCAAGAAAGATGGACGGGGTGGAATGAAACCTGTTGGATCGATAGATTCTGGAGGTTATTCGATTAACCCTGTTGAGATCGGTTGCTTACAACGTCATCAAAGGAGGACTACTGTATATCTCATGACAACTTTATCAGGTATGTATGAAAACCATCGGTGAATTACAAGGTGCATTTGATGAAAAAGTTATTCAACTTGAAGATGGCGGAAGGTGTCGTTGTTGCTCAACACCTGATTGATTTTAATAATATCACAATCAATTGCATCTGTTGAAATTGATTTTGATGATGAGATACATGCGCTGATTTTATTAGCACATTGTCAAATAGCTGAGAAACCATAAGGATGGCAGTTAGCAGTTCTGCAGGTAAATTCAAACTGAAATATAATGATATTTGTGATTTGATTTTGACTGAGGAAGTGCGCAAGAAGGATTTTGACGAGACTTCGTGTTCAAGTTCGGCACTGAATGCTGATTCCAGAGAGAGATCACATGATAGAAACTCAAACAGAGGAAGATCAAAATCAAAGTCTAGTCAGCAGGTAACCTGCTGGAATTGTGGCAAGGTTGGCCACATAAAAAGTAACTGCAAGAATCTTAAGAAGAAGGGGGATGATGACATTAATGTTGTATCTGAAGAAATACAGTATGCGCTATTGCTGACAGTTTACAGTTCTGTTGATGACTGAATATTGGATTCAAAGCTTCCTTCCGTACATCTTCCTGTTGGGATTTAATGTGAAATTATGTTGCAGATAACTTTGGGAAGATATATCTGGCTGATGGAAAAGCTCTGGACGTGGTGGGGATGGGAGACGTTGATATTGCAGAGCAAATGTACTTTGCAAAAGTCAGATACATTCCTGAGTTGAAGAAAAACCTCATCTTTATTGGGCAGCTCAATGAGGGTGGTCATTTAGTAGTGTTCTCAATTAGCACCTGGAAGGCTACCAAAGGAGCATTAGTACTTGCTCGGGGTAAGAAAACTAACACACTATATATGACTACAAATTTACTCAGGCGAGGACACATGAGTCAGAGGTACATTATGAGGAAGCAGAAGAATGTCAATTTCCTGAAAAGTGGCAGTGTCAAAGGCAGGAAAATTAGACCTTGTACAGACAAATGACGGAGAACCACAAAGCTATAAAGAAATCTTGTAAGATGAAAATTCGAGTAAGTGGGAGCTGATCAAGGAGGAGACGGATTCTCTACCAGGGAATCAGACTTGGGACCTGACAAAACTTCTACTAAGAAAGAAGTCATTGCACAACAAGTGAGTGTACCGGGTGAAGACGACGTTTGGTGGCAGTAAGAGGTACAAGACTGGACTTGTTGAAAAGGGCTTTCAGCAGGGGCAGGATATTGCTCATGCGGTGAGAGTTGTAAGCAGATACAAGAGTAACCCAAGAAAGAGCTTGGTGGTACAAGGTACGTTGACGGTGATATGTCAACTGAGGGTGTTACTTGTGAGAAGGTGAAGTTGTGCTTGACTTTAGCTAGTCTTCTGACATGAAGACAGTGTTTTGAGTTGCAGAAGTGAAGGATATCATGTTTGAGGAAAAGGTCGGTACAGCTAGTAGATGATGCGACCAGTAGGTGATGCAGTCAGTGTCCCAGTCTCCAAGTGGGAGAATTGTTGGGTAATGTGGAGACTCGGTCCACCGCAATTTAATTAACTTCCTAATTAAGATTCTCACCTACCGATTACCTATCTTCCCACCTACCGCTCAACTACCACACTCATTTACCGCTCAACTATCTCCCACCTACCGCTCAACTACCTCCCACCTACCGCTCTCTTAGTTTCTATAAATAAACTCTTATAGCTTGTCACAAGCCAAGCAAAAAACTCAAGCAAGACCAAACCAAGTCCTCTAAGAGAGAGAGAGAGAGAGAGAGAGAGAGAGAGAGGAATTGAGATAAGAAAATATAAATTTTCTTGTAAACGTCGAGGCGCTTGACGGTGTAATTCCTCGAAGAAATAAAATCCTCTGCAGCTCCGTGGACGTAGAAAAATTTTGTCAAACCACGTAAATCAGTGTGTCGCTCTGGTGTTTTTCTGCGTACAATTTTTCTCGTTCCATTTTTCACTTTATTGTCGTCGTTTTTCACAACAAACCTAATGTATGAAAAAGGTGTATTTCACTTTTTTTTAAAAGTTAAAATGACCCTATTTTTATGTGATATGAAAGATTTGAGTGATTTACATGTGAATATCAAAGTTTAGGTGTTTGTGTAAATATGTAAGAATTGCCAGGTATTTTTGTAAACATCCCTAACAAACATTTTAGAAGAGAATAAATTCAGAAAATGACATCAAAGTATAGAAAGTTTAAACTTGCTGGTGCAAAAAGATATCTTCCCTTTGAAATTATCCGTTGCATTTACACCTCAATCAAAGGAATCTCACATCTAATAGGCACTTACAAGGTTGTAATTAGAAAAAAAGAATTTGTTGATTAAAAAACAAATATTTAAATGCATCAAATGATATACTTTTACTCCTGGTTTTGAAAATCGGACCGGACCGGCTGGTCCAACTGGTCCAACTGGGAACCGGGATGGGAGCAAAAACGGGATTAGGAGCGAACCGTGAACATTTTAATATAACAACTTTATATGACCCCATATGATGCTTTGAACCAACAAATTTTGATAATATTATTATTGACCCCATATAACCATATTATTTTGGTACTAAGGTGGTATTTATGTAAAACTGCTCGGTATCACAGGTAAAGATGGCCGAAGACACAGTGAAGAGAGTCACTGGCATGAGTCCAATGTTCCCAACAATGTCCGACATCTCCTCTGTCAGCATTCCGTTTTCCGGCAGCCCGTCGGAGGTTACCTCTGACGCCGCCGCTCCCATGCCGGACGACCCCAGCCGGTTCTTCGCCCCTCCGTCACACCACGGANCGGCATGAGTCCAATGTTCCCAACAATGTCTGACATCTCCTCCGTTAGCATTCCGTTTTCCGGCAGCCCGTCGGAGGTAACCTCCGACGCCGCCGCTCCCATGCCGGACGACCCCAGCCGGTTCTTCGCCCCTCCGTCGCACCACGGACTCAACACCTGCATTCCTGAAATCACCCCCGGCGGTTCTCCGGCCGACGATGCCGTTCATGCCGGCATCGCCGGAGCTCCGGCCAGACAAGGGGCGGCAGCCGGGTTGGAGCGCTTCCCGAAGAGGATCGGCAGCTGGGATGCTTCTGGATGGGATCATGAGAGGAGCTCAGGTGGAAAGAGACAGAATTAGATTAGTGCCAAACTGCTTTTCTATTGTTCTGCTAATGAAGAAAATGTTCCTAGGTTTCTCTGTTCTGTTTGTTAGAATTTAACTTTGAATCTCTTGCTCTTCTAGGACTATGCAAGTTTTAGTTTAATGTTTTGAATAATTTAAAAAAAAAGGGTTTTTATGTACCCACCAGTCAAAATTAGGGCTGTTGAGAATAGGATTTGGAGCTGGATGGAAATCAGCCGGAATAGATTGAGTTTGGATTGATATACTTTCGTGGCTCGTTTTGTTTGATTTTGAGTTAGATTGGATCGAAATAGAATCAAGCTCGAAATAGAAATGAGATGGCTCAAATTTGAGTTATTTGGATCCGGTCCAGTTTGAAATTGGCTTGAACCGGTTTGAAATTGAAACAAGTTGGCTCCGATTCAGCTAGACATAGCATTATATATAATTAAAAAAAAAAAAAAAACTACTTCGAGCTGACCTCAAGACAAGGTGCAGCGGCCAGCTTGAAGTGCCTCTAGAAGGGAAAAATATTACGAGCAGAGTTTTGATGTATCTGCACTCTAATAGCATCGTGACTCTTGCCGGGTCAGGATACAATGCGGGTATAAATTTTGTACCCTCCCAATAGAAATAGAAATGGGCTAGCTCAAATTCTAAGTTATTTGGATATGTTCTGGCTTGAAATCAGAACAAGGTGGTTTAAATTGAGTTATTTAGATCTGTTTCGTAGTTCTTCATATTCGATTTTATTTTGCACATATATAATTTTTATGAATAAAAACATAAGTCAAGCCGAGCTCGAGTCTATCTGTGTATGACTAGAAATCAGCTCGAAAAAAATTCATATCCAAAGTTTCGGATCATAGCTCAAATAATTTATTTTAATTAGTTCTCAATCCGAGTTAAAATTCAAATCAATTTATGAGAGATTAAAGATCATCGAGCAAAATTCATAGCTCTATTCAAAAACATATAAATCTTTTCCATGGTGGATTATTATAGCTTAATTAAAAATAATTTAGGATTATTTGGACACTTCTCAAATATTAAAAAAAATGAAGTTTAGGTGTTAGATGATGTAAAATACATAGAAATTTGGTGGTGGTATGTAAATGCCTCTATTATTTTCTTAATTTGATAATATATTTTTATAGCTAGCAAATTTGGTTTGTAAAATGTACTTGTCATCATAAAAATCTTGGGAAAATAGTAATAAATAGTACTTAAATAGAGGTCTGAAGACATATATATATATATATATATATATATANATTTTTGCAAAAACACTTCATAAGAATGTCCCAAAACTAAAATTGACTGGAGCACTATAATTAAATAAAATAGAATTACATTTTTAAAAATAAAATAACATTAAATCAATTTATTTAAAAATAAATTTAATTTAAATTGCATGTTGGAATTTATTTGGCATGAGATTTTCAAATATTTTAATATTCTCTTAGAATAAGATGGCATGTAAATAATCAGAGCTCCTTGCTTCTGCATATTTGATCTCAGTTTTTCAAAAAAAGAAGGAGAAAAAAGGAAGATTTACATATATACCACTCAATACCTATTTATTTACATATCTAACACCTAAGCTCACTTTTTGCACACACATCACCTTTCCTATGTCATGAAAAGTTATATTTTTTATGTGACATGAAAGATTTTGGGTGGTATAAATGTAAAAAATAAAATTTAGAAATTAGATTTATAAAAATACATTGGAATTAGGTGATATTTATGTAAATGCCCTTTAAAAGAAATAAGTTAGAGGAGAGTTATCATTTTCTTACCCACTTAAATTTTTAAACATTAATATTTAAATAAAATATTATTTATTTTTTTAATATTATGAAAATTTCATAAATAACTGGAAGCAAGATTATTTCAAATGATTTTTTTTTTTTTTTTTTTTTTTTTAGAAGGCAACGTCGCTTCACATGATACTCGAATTCTTAGGCATATACAAGGTGGCTGTCTGGCTGAAGGTTCGTATGATAGCCTATGATCATTCATTTTGAATATATATACATATATTAAAAAAATAGTCGGAGGCTGTTGGTACTCGGTAGAGCAGCCTTTTTGAAGGTCGTAAGTCAAGATCGTAAGTCTTTTCAGGTCATGTGTGGTCCGAGGCTTTTGGTAGAGCAGTTTCTTTGAAGGTCGTAAGTTCTCTCAGGTCACGTTTGAATCCCTCTCTCGCCAGTTTGTCGATAGTGAGGGTGGTCATCCCAATAGTTAGACACTTGAGGGTGATTAGTGGCTCGTATAATAGTTTTCGATCATTCTTTTACATATATATTGTCATGATTAAGTTTATAATACAAAAGTACTCTAAATAAAAATATAAAAGCTTAAAAGGTATTTTTATAAATATACAAGATTCTGTGATACGTATGTAAAATTCGCCTATAAAACCTAGGAGCAGTACCGGTCCAGCCATTGCTCTCCTCGCCGCCGGCTAGATAAGGCGAGCCACCGCAGCCCCTCGCCGAACTAACCTCCATACTCGCAATCGGCTTCTCCTATTTACTGATCAAGCTGCCCTCGAAAGGGTGAGCGAGCTTCGCAACCACGCAGACGAAGATATTGATAAGAACCGAAGCGACTACGATTAGCTTCAGCAATGCAGCAGGTAATCACCAGAAAACTTGATACCCTAAAAATATGTCACGATCTTGCTGTGAATCGATGTCTGGATGGTTGAATTCACGGTTTCTTGATCGGTACAAGCAAAAGGGTTCTGGATCGGAGGTCGAAGTAACATGGGAGGATCAGCTGAACATCAACAAGTTCGGCAGACTGAATAATAGGTTCCACGAGCTCGAGGACGATATCAAAATCGCCAAGGTAAGGCTTGACTCAACCCTGAACCAGTATTTATGTTTTTTTTTTTTTATTTCGCCTAGAATGTACTATTTGTCAGCTGGGTGATGATTGCAGTGTTTCGGTAAGGATTAATCTGGAGTGCCGTGAGATTAAGATCTTATTTGTTTGGGAACAGCTTGGAATTTTTTTTTGTTGGAATGGATTGATGTGGCTGTTATTGCAAGCTCAATTGTATGAGTTAATTAGAAGGAAAATATAAGCCTGATCCTGTTTTTAGAATCTTTCACGAAACTGTTTCGTTCATGTTCACTTCTGTGCTTTGGTGCTCCTACTTATCCAAATGGATGTGTAGTTTCGGCGCTTCTGATTGGAATATATCCATTACAGAAACAAATTAGCTAAACTTGTCCTATGAGATTTTTGGATCTGTATTGCTTATCAAACAATTGTCTTTTATGTACAAAGCGGCAACTTTGAAAAAAAAAATAAATAATAAAACTAAAAAATAGAATTAATTAATCTTTTTTGCATTACTTAGTGTTTTAGTATCTGCAGCATATTCAACGCCAATTTTAGGAGCTATACATAAAATTTGTTAATGTTTGTCAGATTACATGTTTTAAGAACTAGTATTCATAAAGAATGCTAACAATGTTTCCTTGATAAATTCTAACCATGCATGAATTGTATGACAAAAATGAATATTATCTTAGCCATTTAGAACACTTTATCTAGGCATATGAAGTATGATAAATTACTTAAATAACAATGTAGACTAATATGCTAAAATGATTTATAAGTCAATGAAAATGAATAGTAAAAAAGTGTACAAGAGTACATTCATTGAAAAACTTGAAAAATAAAGGAAAACTTGAGGATGAAGATAAATTAATGTAGATGAGGGTTGATTTCCTACACTTTACTATAAAAAGGTTGCTCAAAACAATTAGATCATGGATTTTTTAAAAGATGAATTTTGAAAACAATAATGAAGAAATTTGATGCATATGAATCATATTCATCACAGAGTTTTAACATTCTAAACCATATTTAACAAGACTGGTTTGACTAGAAGACTAAATGCAAAAACATATAATAAACTTATTTCAATAATGTTATTTTGACCCCCAATTAATGAACTAAGGTAAAAGGGCAATTTTGTAATGTGGCACCGCCACCTACCACATCTCACCTACCGCTCACCTACCGGCCACCTACCGGCCACCTACCACCCACCTACCTCCCACCTACCACTCTCTTGCTTCTATAAATAGAGAGGGTGTGAGGCCTTGGACAAAAAAGGGAGAAGAGATCTTAAGCTACCACAAAGGAGGAGAGAATAGCTAGAGAGCTAGAGAGGGGGAGAAGATATCTTAAGCTACCACAAAGGAGGAGATAATAGCTATAGAGTTAGAGAGGAAGGGAAGAGATCTTAAGCTACCACAAAGGAAGAGAGAATAGCTAGAGAGCTAGAGAGGAGGAGAGAGAGATCTTAAGCTACTACAAAGGAGGAGAGAATAGCTAGAGAGCTAGAGAGGAGGAGAGCGGAGAGCAAGGGATGAGATCTTAAGCTACCACAAAGGAGGAGAGAATAGCTAGAGAGCTAGAGAGGAGGAGAGCATCTTGAGGCCTTGTATCAAGGTGTCGCTTGAGAGGAAGAGCTAGAGAGGAGGAGAGCATCTTGAGGCCTTGTATCAAGGTGTCGCTTGAGAGGGAGGCCGTAGGGAAGTATGAGGGATCATCTCTATGTATAAGCTATGTATTCTCCATTTCTTTTGCCTTAGTAAACTATTTTAAGGGACCTCCCTCTTTTGCCTTAGTGAAATATACATAGCTTATCATCTCTATGTATAAGCTATGTATTCTCCATTTCTTTTGCCTTAGTGAAATATTTGATTGAT
>JXCR01080446.1:0-24590 GCA_002079205.1 Phalaenopsis hybrid cultivar
GCACTGTGGGTGTGTTGCGGACATGCTGGCTCGTGCCGGTCGGTTGGAGGATGCCAAGAAAGCGGCGGATATGATGCCGTCTTCGAGTGTTTGGAAGGCTATGCTCAGCGGGTGCCGGATTAATGGTGATTCTAGGCTTGCAGAAGTTGCTGCAGGAAGGGTGTTTGAGAAAGGTTCGGTGGATGCGAGCCATTTTGTTCTGCTTTCGAATGTTTATGCCTCAATGGGGAGGTTTGATCGTGTTGAGAGTTTGAGAGGTCAGATTGGAAGGAAGTGTTGGGTTAAGAATATTGGATTCAGTATGGTTGATAATGTGCAACATGGAGTTGTTTAATGGTGGAGTTGCTTGATTTGTTGTAAATGAGACTTTCTGTCATTTAGTTTTGTGTTGAGAGGTGAGGATAATGAAGACAATAAAGAGTTGCCAAATTTGAAGCCCCCTAAAGCCTCTAGTCATCTCGAGTTAAAACTTACCAAGACCTAAAACGTGGATTACACTGGACGCTTAGTGCTCAGATATTGCACACTAAGGGATTGATGAAGTCGCCAACTTGTATATGTAAGTAAATATCTTAGCAGCTAGTTCATAATACTCGCTGATTAGAGGTTCTAGCCAAGACTCATTTGAGGTTCTCGCTATAAGTACTTTTGGGCCGAAACCCTATTCATCTTTTTCTAGACTTTATTTATCTCAAGAACTGAAAAGATATGAGAGGACTTAATTTTATTGATGAAAAGAAGGGTATAAATACCCATTACATAACTTACTGGTAAGGAAAACAATAAAAACATAATACACTAGAAAAAAAAGGAATAATAACAAAATATAAGAGACAGCTAATCTTTCTAATTTAAGGAGAGAAATAATAGAGATTCTCAAGATCCCTCATATAATTTATAACTCTCTAAATATAGAGTTATAACAAATATGAAATATAATAATTAGTGTTTTCAAGATCTTTCAACACTCTCCCTCAAGTTAGGTTGTACAGATTGTACATGTCTAACTTGTTACATAATTCTTCAAAGTTGATTCTTGGGAGAGGCTTAGTGAGGATATCTATTGTTTGATGTTGGGAATGAATGTATGCAAGTTCGACGACTCATCTCTCAATATGTTCTGAGATAAAGTGTCGATCGATCTCGATGCGTTTCGTTGTTTCGTTCTATCATGGTGTACTGGATTCTTTGCAATGTTGATGGTTTTCTGGTTGTCGCATTATAGTTTAACAGTTTTTTCAGTTAGCATTTCGAGTTCACTGAGTATTTTCCGAATCCACATTCCTTCGCAGATCTCGAGTGCAAGAGCTCTGAATTCAGCTTCAACGCTACTTCTTGATACCACAGATTGTTTTTTGCTTCTCCAAGTGACTAGGTTTCCCCAGACATAAGTACAATAGTCGGAAGTCGATCGTCGGTCCGAGACATCCCCTGCCCAGTCTGTGTCTGAATACACTTTTATATTTCGATTCTTATTCCTTTGAAACAGTAGCCCTTTGTCTGGAGTTATCTTGAGGTATCTCAAGATTCTGTAGCTGCATTCATGTGTTCTTCCGTAGGGTTGTTCATGAATTGACTAACAACACTAACAGAAAAACCAATGTCGGATCGTGTGTGTGAGAGATAGATGAGTCGCCCCACGAGTCGCTGATATCTCCCCCTATCCACAGGTGTGTTATTTTTCTCAGTGTCGATCTTCTTGTAGGGATCCAATGGAGTATCAACGGGTTTGCAACCAGGCATACCTGTTTCCTTCAACATGTCCAATGTATATTTCCGTTGTGACACAAATATTCCTCGTTTTGATCGAGCTAGTTCCATGTCGAGAAAGAACTTTGGGTTTATGAGGTCTTTGATTCCTAATTCCTGAGTAGGAAGCTTTGTCAGATTTGTGAGTTCTTTGTGATTTCCAGTGAGGATGATATCGTCAACGTATACGATTAGAATTACAATCTTCTTTTCGGGAAAGGTTTTCATGAAGAGAGTGTGATCTGTCTAACACTGAGTATACTCGTGTTTTTTCACTGATTTTGCAAATCTATCGAACCATGCTTGGGAAGATTGTTTTAGGCCATATAATGATTTTTGGAGTTTGCATACTTTGTTGCTTCGAAAGGATGGTTCTAATTCGAGAGGTGCTTCCATGTAAACTTCTTCTTTCAAATCACCATTTAAGAAAGCATTTTTCACGTCGAGTTGATGTAGTTGTCAGTCTTCATTTGCCAAAAGTGAGAACGATTCTGATGGTGTTAAGTTTGGCCACGAGGGCAAAATGTTTCTTGGTAATCAATATCGTATCACCGTGAAAAGTCTTTTGCTACGAGACGTGTTCTTAATCTCTCAATTGTATCATATGTCTTGTATTTGATTTTGAAGATTCATTTACAACCGATTGCTTTCTTTCCCTTTGGCAGGTCTGAAACAGTCCATGTACCATTCTTTTGTAAGGATCTTATCTCCTCATTGATGGTCGCTTTCCACCTCGGGTGTTTGAGAGCTTCATCAATCGTGTTTGGGACTTGTGTATTGTCGAATGCAGTGACATAGGCTCGGTAAGCTGAAGATAGTCTTTCATAGGACACAATGTTGGAGTTCGGATGCATCGTGTGTTCGTACCTGAGTGGAGGATGGATGGACCTAACACCTTTCCTTAAAGCAATTGGAATGTCGAAGTCATCAATTATAGGTATAGTAGATTCATGCTCAAGTGTGTTCGTACCTGAGCGAATTTCTATAGGAGTTGGATCCGGTTCTGACTCTTGGATTGATGTTGGATGTGTTGGGTGATCTATGTGTGAGTTGGACATTTGAGGACTGGACGGAGACTGGTTGTTAGGTATATTTTTAGGTGAGTTGGATGAACTTGCTGAATCTGAGTCAGGAGATAATGAGTTCAATTCAAGGGACAAGGATTTGATATGTGGTGTTATGAACTCGTTGTCCCCCCAAGACTGATATTCCCTTAAAATCTCCCCATGAATATTAGAATTGGGGTAGTAAGGCTGATTTTCAAAAAAGGTGACATCCATAGTGTTGTAGGTTTTTCTTGTGAGATGAAAGTAGCACTTATACCTTTTTAAAGAGGCGAGTAGCCGAGGAAAATACATTTAGTATATTTAGGGTCAAGTTTGTTGTGATTGTGTTTGAATGTGAACAAAGGAGGAGCAACTAAATACTTTGGTACGTAGATTTTGGGTAATTGCCTTGGTATGAGGAAATGATTTGAGAAAGAGTTGGACTGGACTTTGAAATTTGAGGACCCGAGAAGGCATCCTATTGATGAGGTAGGCTGNAGTTTGTTGTTCGTGAACAGCTTGTGTTCGACTCGTGTTCGGCTCGTTCGTTAAGAAACGAACACGAACAGTGACTTCACGAACAATTTCAAACANCAGTGCATGTCGGATTCCTCTTTCTTGTTTTCCTTTATTGACTTGTAAAGTTAGGATCAAATTTTTTTGGGGGCATTTACATACATTCAGCATAATTCCTATGTATTTACATATCTAACAATTGAACTTTNTCCTTTATTGACTTGTAAAGTTAGGATCAAAATTTTTTTGGGGGCATTTACATACATTCAGCATAATTCCTATGTATTTACATATCTAACAATTGAACTTTNAAAGTTAGGATCAAAATTTTTTGGGGGCATTTCAATACATTCGGCATAATTCTTGTGTATTTACATATCTAACACTTGAACTTTACATTTTATACACACACACGCACACATACAAAGATATGCATGCCTATCACTCAATTCTTTGGTATTTTTGCACATCTAAACTTTAATTTTTACGTACATGCCACCTCACATATGCAAAAAATGTATATTTTGAGTTATATAAATGTAGAAAGCAAAGTTTAGAAGTTAGATATGTAAAAACATAATAGTNGTATATTTTGAGTTATATAAATGTAGAAAGCAAAGTTTAGAAGTTAGATATGTAAAAACATAATAGTTCTGTGGTAAAAATGTAAACACCCCTTATATATATAAATATATATATATGATTCTTGTAGTGAAAGTTAGGCCAAGATTATCACCACTCTTTATACTGTAATAATCCCCCTTTAATTGTTTTAGTTGAGTTTTAACATATCTTTATCAAAAAGAATAGGCGGCACCGCAAAGGATTTAAATATTTCTTAGTGCGTGCGAAATGTTATACATTTAGGTAAATTATAACACTCTGTCAAATCGTGCTTTATTTGGTTCGGTGGCATTTTGAAAACGCACCTAGCCTGTTTGGGTAAAATGCGTTTTGACAGCTTATGTGTTTTCAAAACGCTGAAAATAGCGATTTCACACTGCACATGTATAGGTGCGGTGGCAGCTTTCTGACTATGACCTGAGTTTTCCAATAAAATAAAAATTTGTAGTAGCCACTGCACTGAACTTATTGACAGATTATTTTAATAAGCTTATCAGCAGATCATTCAATAAGCTGCAGCTGCCACAAACATATAATTCTGCCACAAACATATAATTCTGATTGCTCCTCAGATTCCTATTCATTTCCTTTTATTAGACTTTTAAAACTGAAGATTAAATTTAGTTTAACAAAAATAACTATAATTAGACCTTAAATGCTTAATTAGGAAGAAAATGAGTTTTTGCAAAAGAAAATTTGGTTTAAGAANACTGTAATAATCCCCCTTTAATTGTTTTAGTTGAGTTTTAACATATCTTTATCAAAAAGAATAGGCGGCACCGCAAAGGATTTAAATATTTCTTAGTGCGTGCGGAATGTTATACATTTAGGTAAATTATAACACTCTGTCAAATCGTGCTTTATTTGGTGCGGTGGCGTTTTGAAAACGCATCTAATCTGTTTGGGTAAAATACGTTTTGACAGCTTATGTGTTTTCAAAACGCTGAAAATAGCGATTTCACACTTCACATGTCTAGGTGAGGTGACAGCTTTCTGACTATGGTCTGAGTTTTCTAAGAGAATAAAAATTTGTAGTAGCCACTGCACCTAACTTATTGACAAATTATTTTTTATCAACTTATCAGCAGATCATTCAATAAGCTGCAGCTGCCCCAAACATATAATTTCGATTGCTCCTCAGATTCCTATTCATTTCCTTTTATTAGACTTTTAAAACTAAAGATTAAATTTAGTTTAACAAAAACAACTATAATTAGACCTTAAATGCTTAATTAGGAAGAAAATGAGTTTTTGCAAAAGAAAATTTGGTTTAAGAANCGTGTAATAATCCCCCTTTAATTGTTTTAGTTGAGTTTTAACATATTTTTATCAAAAAGAATAGGCGGCTCCGCAAAGGATTTAAATATTTCTTAGTGCGTGTGGAAAGTTATACATTTAGGTAAGTTATAACACTGTCAAATCGTGCTTTATGGTCCCTTTGGAGCAGCTTATTTGGTGTGGTGGTGTTTTGAAAATGCACCTGGCCTGTTTGGGTAAACTACGTTCTGACAGCTTATGCGTTTTCAAAACGCTGAAAATAGCGATTTCACATTGCACCTGTCTAGATGCGGTGGCAGCTTTCTGACTATGATCTGAGTTTTCCAAGAAAATAAAGATTTGTAATAGCCACAACACCTAACTTATTGACAAATTATTTTTAATCAACTTATCAACAGTTTATTCAATAAGTTGCAGCTGCCCCAAACATATAATTCCGATTACTCCTCAGATTCCTATTCATTTCCTTTTATTAGACTTTTAAAACTGAAGATTAAATTTAGTTTAACAAAAACAACTATAATTAGACATTAAATGTTAAATTAGGAAGAAAATGAGTTTTTGCAAAAGAAAATTTGGTTTAAGATTTTCTCTATATGTCAAAATGATTTTATAATTGTAAAATTTAATTTGAGACTCATGTAACATATAATTATTTTATCATACTTTATATTGCATGAATTTCAAATTAATTTTAATGTCAGTAAAACTATGTTGGATACATTGACTTAACATCCAATTGACATGTCCACTAATTAATTTTAATTTAAATAGTTAAGCTATTTTAATAAAAACCATCCTAATTCATACATTTTCTAAGAATTAAAGAAATTCTATAAATTACAACTATGGGGTCAACAAGGTTTAAAATTATAAACATTCTAGAATGGGCTAGCAGTTGATGTGTGTGTGTAAGTGAGAGTGAGTGAGAGAGAGAGAGAGAGAGAGAGAGAGTTTTGTACCACCATTAAAAGAGAATTAATTATTTATACAATATTGTATGTATTATTTATTCAATGAAATTAATCAACAAACAACATCTATTTATAAAGAGAATTTTAAACATTATGAAATGATATAAATAATATAATTGCAGAAAAAAAAAATCAACCAGTTAACTTGCATTAAAAAGGTATAATTCATTGACGAATGATTCTAAATAAAATATCATATTTTATTTTCATTATATGAATAGTTCTACTATCACAAATATTGACATTTTTCATCTATGTGGTCTAAATAAGAAAGATGATAACATATCTAATGATTGTACTATATATAAACTTTTTTGAGAGGAGAAAAACTCATCATGTAAGAGCTAAGAAAGAAACTTGTGTCCACAAAACCATCCATGATAAAACAAACTTGTGTAACTCTCAAGTTTTATAGTGGTGGATATGAATGACAATAATCATGAAGCATCTCTGTTGTTAGTGACATAACATACACATACTTTAGTTGTACATGTCAATAGGCCTCATTAAATAGATCAGGTAAAAATCTTAGTGCAATATAAACACAACAATAATATGAAGTTAAACATCAGAGTAATGAAGTGGTTGATAATATAAAGAATGAAATAACATATTGTATAAAATCCTAAACAATAAATAAAGAATCATAATTCTCCATACACCAAGCCACTATATATGATCTCTTAGCAATTAGGATATAGGAGAGGAGTGTCATTGAAAGAAAAAAAAAACACTCTTTTGAAGCAATATCATGCTTTAGCCTTCTAACCATCTTCTTATAATGATCTAGTATTTAGATAATGAATAGGTCATCATGTGATGGAACCAATTAGGAAAGAACAAGTATATCTATTTATGGAGCTTGTGGAGTAACAATAGTGTGGATGGAGGTTCCCTAAACTCCGAAGCAACGATCTCTCCATACAAGTTGTATTTCAAACTCATTCCCAACCATGAAATTAGGCTCAAGGTAACCGCAACATCACACATAAGTCTATGCATGGTTGTAGAAGACAATAGAAATATTGGAATTGGGTTTGAAGTGGGTGAAAAAAGAATTAAATCTTTTTATTTCATCAAGCCTAAATTATTCATCGTATAATTAATTTTTTCTTAAGATGCCTCATTCATTAGCAAAAATAAATAAATTCTATTGACATTTATGAATTCTCACCTTTATTGATTTGGCTTATAATAAATGTCAATAAATAAATTCTATTGACATTTATGAATTATTCATCGTATAATTAAATTCTATTGACATTCATAATTATAATGTTTTAGTTTTGTATATTAGTCACTCAATTCTCTTAGCTTTAAAGTTGGATTTTTTCATTGACTAACTGGTCATCTCCTTCACAAACTAGTGATTTTAAGATATCTTCCAGTCGGTATCATCTCACTTCTTATATTTTGGCCACAATTTAGATGTTTCTCTCTTGTAAAAGTATCTTGATAATGTTATAATATTATTTATTTGTATCATCTAAATTCAACATATTTATGCTTATGCACATCAATATTATGATAATCATAATGATAGTTGTTACGATAAGTGTTTTTATTACATAATATTTTAGATTACTATAAATCACATCATGATTATTTTATGCATATTGTCATCTTTAAGGGGTGGTTGATAGCACCTTATTAACATGATTTACATCTGAATAAATCAAGACAAAAAACATGAATAAAGGAAGCAAAATCCAACACTCAAAATCCCATTTTCCTATCTATTTCAATTGTAATCCAGATCTAATAAATCCGACTGAGGTGAATTTAACGAAATTAATAAGAACAAAAGACACATTACCTTGTCTCCTCCTTCGTCACCAAACATGCAACCAGATTTACCTGAATCATAATTGTACTGAACTCAATTATGAATTTAAAAGCATCCGGATTTGATAAAGCTGGATTTATGGGANAAATCAAGACAAAAAACATGAATAAAGGAAGCAAAATCCAACATTCAAAATCCCATTTTCCTATCTATTTCAATTGTAATCCAGATCTAATAAATCCGACTGAGGTGAATTTAACGAAATTAATAAGAACAAAAGACACATTACCTTGTCTCCTCCTTCGTCACCAAACATGCAACCAGATTTACCTGAATCATAATTGTACTGAACTCAATTATGAATTTAAAAGCATCCGGATTTGATAAAGCTGGATTTATGGGACTTGCTAAGTCCAATTTAACGGAAATCATGGATGCAAGCATACCTCACCGTAATCCTCTTCGAATAAAAATAGGGAGGGCGAGGGAAGTATAGAAGGAAGATGACCTCACAATGGGCCATTCAGTGCCGATGACCGCACGGCAGTTCTGCTCTTCATCCCTCCAATCGACTCTGTTGGCGGAAGCTCGCATAAAAACTTATGGGCCATAGATTCCTACTCAGCTCTTTTCATGAAGCCCGCCGANTCATAATTGTACTGAACTCAATTATGAATTTAAAAGCATCCGGATTTGATAAAGCTGGATTTATGGGACTTGCCAAGTCCAATTTAACGGAAATCATAGATGCAAGCATACCTCACCGTAATCCTCTTCGAATAAAATAAAAATAGGGAGGGTGGGGGAAGTATAGAAGGAAGATGACCTCACAATGGGCCATTCAGTGCGGATGACCGCACGGAAGTTCTGCTCTTCATCCCTCCAATCCACTGTGTTGGCGGAAGCTCGCATAAAAACTTATGGGCCATAGATTCCTACTCAGCTCTTTTCATGAAGCCCGNAAGAATTGAAAAGATATGAGAGGACTTAATTTTATTGATGAAAAGAGGGGTATAAATACCCATTACATAACTTACTGGTAAGGAAAACAATAAAAACAGAATACACTAGAAAAGAAAAGGAATAATAACAAAATATAAGAGACAGTTAATCTCTCTAATTTAAGGAGTGAAATAAATAGAGTTCCCAAGATCCCTCGTATAATTTATAACTCTCTAAATATAGAGTTATAACAAATATGAAATATAATAATTAGTGTTTTCGAGATCTTTCAACACTCTCCCTCAAATTGGGTTGCACAGATTGTACATGTCTAACTTGTTACATAATTCTTCAAAGTTGATTCTTGGGAGAGGCTTAGTGAGGATATCTATTGTTTGATGTCGGGAAGAAATGTATGCAAGTTCGACGACTCATCTCTCAATATGTTCTGAGATAAAGTGTCGATCGATCTTGATGTATTTCGTTGTTTCGTTCTATCATGGTGTACTGGATTCTTTGCAATGTTGATGGTTGTCTGGTTGTCGCATTGTAGTTTAACAGTTTTTTCAGTTAGCATTCTGAGTTCACTGAGTATTCTTCGAATTCACATTCCTTCGCAGATCTCGAGTGCAAGAGCTCTGAATTCAGCTTCAACGCTACTTCTTGATACCACAGATTGTTTTTTGCTTCTTCAAGTGACTAGGTTTCCCCAGACATAAGTACAATAGCCGGAAGTCGATCGTCGGTCCAAGACATCCCCTGCCCAGTCTGTGTATGAATACACTTTTATATTTCGATCCTTATTCTTTTGAAACAGTAGCCCTTTGTCTGGAGTTATCTTGAGGTATCTCAAGATTCTGTAGACTGCATTCATGTGTTCTTCCGTAGGGTTGTTCAAGAATTGACTAACAACACTAACAGAAAAATCAATGTCGGATCGTGTGTGTGAGAGAAAGATGAGTCGCCCCACGAGTCGCTAATATCTCCCCCTATCCACAGGTGTGTTATTTTTCTCAGTGTCGATCTTCTTGTAGGGATCCAATGGAGTATCGACGGGTTTGCAACCAGGCATACCTGTTTCCTTCAACATGTCCAATGTATATTTCTGTTGTGACACAAATATTCCTCGTTTTGATCGAGTTAGTTCCATGCCGAGAAAGAACTTTGGGTTTATGAGGTCTTTGATTCCTAATTCCCGAGTGGGAAGCTTTGTCAGATTTGTGAGTTCTTCTTTGTGATTTCCAGTGATGATGATATCGTCAACGTATACGATCAGAATTACAATCTTTTTTTCGGGAGAGGTTTTCACGAAGAGAGTGTGATCTGTCTGACACTGAGTATACCCGTGTTTTGTCACTGATTTTGCAAATCTATCGAACCATGCTTGGGAAGATTGTTTTAGGCCGTACAATGATTTTTGGAGTTTGCAGACTTTGTTGCTTCGAAAGGATGCTTCTAGTTCGAGAGGTGCTTCCATGTAAACTTCTTCTTCCAAAACACCATTTAAGAAAGCATTTTTCACGTCGAGTTGATGTAGTTGTCAGTCTTCATTTGCCGAAAGTGAGAGAAGGATTCTGATGGTGTTAAGTTTGGCCACGAGGACAAAAGATTTCTTGGTAATCAATATCGTATCACCGTGAAAAGCCTTTTGCTACGAGACGTGTTCTTAATCTCTCAATTGTATCATATGCCTTGTATTTGATTTTGAAGATCCATTTGCAGCCGATTGNATTGCACCACTAAGGGATTGATGAAGTCGCGAACTTGTACATGTAAGTAAATATCTTAGCAGCTAGTTCATAATATTCGCTGATTAGAGGTTCTAGCCAAGACTCATTTGAGGTTCTCGCTATAAGTACTTTTGGGCCGAAACCCTATTCATCTTTTTCTAGACTTTATCTATCTCGAGAACTGAAAAGATATAAGAGTATTTGATTTTATTGATGAAAAAAGGGGTATAAATACCCATTACATAACTTACTGATAAAGAAAACAATAAAAACAGAATACACTAGAAAAGAAAAAGAATAATAACAAAATATAAGAGACAGCTAATCTCTCTAATTTAAGGAGAAAAATAAATAGAGATTCCCAAGATCCCTCATATAATTTATAACTCTCTAAATATAGAGTTATAATAAATATAAAATATAATAATTAGTGTTTTCGAGATCTTTCAACACTCTCCCTCAAGTTGGGTTGTACAGATTGTACATGTCTAACTTGTTACATAATTCTTCAAAGTTGATCTTTGGGAGAGGCTTAGTGAGGATATCTATTGTTTGATGTCGGGAAGGAATGTATGCAAGTTCGACGACTCATCTCTCAATGTGTTCTGAGATAAAGTGTCGATCGATCTCGATGTGTTTCGTTGTTTCGTTCTATCATGGTGTACTGGATTCTTTGCAATGTTGATGGTTGTCTGGTCATCGCATTGTAGTTTAACAGTTGTTTCAGTTAGTATTCTGAGTTCACTGAGTATTCTTCGAATCCACATTCCTTCGCAGATCTCGAGTGCAAGAGCTCTGAATTCAGCTTCAACGCTACTTATTGATACCACGGATTGTTTTTTGCTTCTCCAAGTGACTAGGTTTCCCCAGACATAAGTACAATAGCCGAAAGTCGATCGTCGGTCCGAGACATCCCCTGCTCAGTCTGTGTCTGAATACACTTTTATACTTCGATCCTTATTCCTTTGAAATAGTAGCCCTTTGTCTGGAGTTATCTTGAGGTATTTCAAGATTCTGTAGACTGCATTCATGTGTTCTTCCGTAGGGTTGTTCATGAATTGACTAACAAAACTAACAGAAAAACCAATGTCGGATCGTGTGTGTGAGAGATAGATGAGTCACTCCACGAGTCGCTGATATCTCCCCCTATCCACAGGTGTGCTATTTTTCTCAGTGTCGATATTCTTGTAGGGATCCAATGGAGTATCGACGGGTTTGCAACCAGGCATACATGTTTCCTTCAACATGTCCAATGTATATTTCCGTTGTGACACAAATATTCCTCGTTTTGATCGAGTTAGTTCCATGCCGAGAAAGAACTTTGGGTTTCTGAGGTCTTTGATTCCGAATTCCCGAGTGAGAAGCTTTGTCAGATTTGTGAGTTATTCTTCGTGATTTCCAGTGAGGATGATATCGTCAACGTATACGATCAGAATTACAATCTTCTTTTCGGGATAGGTTTTCATGAAGAGAGTGTGATTTGTCTGACACTGAGTATACCTGTGTTTTGTCACTGATTTTACAAATCTATCGAACTATGCTTGGGGAGATTGTTTTAGGTCGTACAATGATTTTTGGAGTTTGCAGACTTTGTTGCTTCGAAAGGATGCTTCTAGTTCGAGAGGTGCTTCCATTTAAACTTCTTCTTTCAAATCACCATTTAGGAAAGCATTTTTCACGTCGAGTTGATGTAGTTGTCAGTCTTCATTTGCCGAAAGTGAGAGAAGGATTCTGATGGTGTTAAGTTTGGCCACGAGGACAAAAGATTTCTTGGTAATCAATATCGTATCACCGTGAAAAGCCTTTTGCTACGAGACGTGTTCTTAATCTCTCAATTGTATCATATGCCTTGTATTTAATTTTGAAGATCCATTTGCAGCCGATTGTTTTCTTTCCCTTTGGCAGGTCTGAAACAGTCCATGTACCATTCTTTTGTAGGGTTCTTACATCCTCATTGATGGTCGCTTTCCACCTCGGATGTTTGAGAGCTTCATCAATCGTGTTTGGGACTTATGTATTGTCGAATGCAGTGACATAGGCTCGATAAGCTGAAGATAGTCTTTCATAGGACACAAAGTTGGAGTTCGGATGCTTCATGTGTTCGTACCTGAGTGGAAGACGGATGGACCTAACACATTTCCTTAAAGCAATTGGAATGTCGAAGTCATCAATCATGGGTATAGTAGATTCATGCGCAAGTGTGTTCGTACCTGAGTGAATTTCTGTAGGAGTTGGATTCGGTTCTGACTCTTGGATTGGTGTTGGATGTGTTGGGTGATCTATATGTGAGTTGGACATTTGAGGACTAGACGGAGACTGGTTGTTAGGTATATTTTTAGGTGAGTTGGATGAACTTGCTGAATCCGAGTCAGGAGATAATGAGTTCGATTCAAGCGACAAGGATTTGATATGTGGTGTTATGAACTCGTTGTCCCCCGAAGATTGATATTCCCTTAAAATCTCCCCCTGAATATTAGAATTGGGGTAGTAAAACTGATTTTCAAAGAAGGTGGCATCCATAGTGTTGTAGGTTTTTCTTGTGAGAGGAAAGTAGCACTTGTACCTTTTTGAAGAGGCGAGAAGCCGAGGAAAATACATTTAGTATATTTAGGGTCAAGTTTGTTGTGATTGTGTATTTGAATGTGAACAAAGGAGGAGCAACCAAATACTTTGGTATGTAGATTTTGGGTAATTGCCTTGGCATGAGGAAATGATTTGAGAAGGAGTTGGACTGGACTTTGAAATTTGAGAACCCGAGAGGGCATCCTATTGATGAGGTAGGCTGTAGTGGATACAGCGTCACCCCAAAAAACCTTCGGCACATTAGAGGAAAACATGAGGCAGCGATCCACCTCGAGAAGGTGGCGGTTCTTGCATTTGGCGATCCCATTTTGTTGAGGAGTATCAACGCAAGAACTGAGATGGAGGATGCCTTTAGAGGAAAAATAAGAGCCGAGGACGGAAGCAAATTACTCATTTGCATTATCAGTCTCGAGTGTCTGGATGGAGGTTTGGAATTGTGTTTGGATCATTGAGTAAAATTGTTCAAATATGTGACCAGCTGCAGATTTATCTTTCATAAGAAATAGTCAGGTTAGTCGAGTGTAATCATCAATAAAGGAGACAAACCACCGAGTCCCGGTAAGAGTTGTAACACGGGATGGGCCCCCCATATATCGTTGTGAATGAATACAAAAGGTCGAGAAGAGGTGTAACCAACACGTGGAAATGCGTGTGTGTTTGGCAAGTTGACAAAATTCATATTGAAAAGAACGAATATTTTTGTTGATAAATAAATTTGGAAATAGTTTTGCAAGATACATAAAATTTGGATTACTGAGACGAAAATGTCATAACATGATATCATAATCTTTATTGACACTAAAATTGAAGATAAAATGATGGGTAGACAAATGTCCGTAGCGAGGTCATGGTGGTGAAGTACCGTTGATGACATAGAGATTCGAGCACATATCAGCATTGTCAATCGTCGTCCCCAAGTCCGCATCCTGAAATTCACAAATGGTAGAGAAAAATTTAGCAATACACCTCAAATCACTAATCAACTTTCCGATAGATATTAAATTGCAATTTAAAGTGAGAACATGAAGCACAAATCGGAGATGTGTTTTGAGTGATGCGCACGGAGCAAAAGCCGGTGACTTTAGAGACAGAGTCAAAGGCAACGCGGATGGTGGAGTTGTCTCCACACGACATATAGTCATGGAGAAGGGAGGCATCGCCAGTCATGTGATGAGAAGCGTCGGAATCGATGATCCACTGCCCGAGGAATCCTTGATTGACTGTGAAGGCATGGTAGAAGGTATCTTGATGCGCGAGCAGGTCGGTGATAAGGTCGGGAACAGCCAGATCAGGAGGTTTGCCGATCAGTTTGTGCAGCAAATCTAGTTGCTCTTTGCTGAATGGGCTGGACACTGGTGCAGGAAGGTCATCGACAGTGACGACACTGTTGGCACGGGGAGCGCGATCAGATCGAGGCTTCCAATCGGCTGGCTTTCCATGAAACACCCAACACGTGTCTTTATTATGGTCTGGTTTGCGGCAATGGTCGCACCAGGGACGACCTTTGCGTGATGGGTTGTCGCTTTGTCCAGGCGGAGGAACCCGAACTGCTAGGGTGGAGGCATCAACGAAGAGATTGGGCGAGGTGGAAATAGGCCCAAGCATGACTTTCTGGCGGCTTTCTTTGTGGCGAACCTCGGAGAAGGCCTCGCTATTGCTCGGTAGTGGTTTGAAGCTTAATACACGAGAGTGGACATGATCAAGAAAGTTGTTGAAACCGAGAAAGAATTTGAATATCCTTTTTTGCTCGATGATCTGACGGTATAAGTTGGAGTCCGGAGTGCATGACCAGATATAGACTTCGTACATGTCAATCTGTTGCCAGTAACGTGAGAGAGCATTAAAATACTGAGTCACAGATTGATCACCTTGGCAAAGATCGTGGAGGATTGACTTGATCTCGAAGAATTTGGATGTGTTATCTGAGTGAGAGTATGTCTCTCGAGCAACATCCCAAATACTCTTGGTCGTGTCGTAAAGAAGAAAATTTTCGCCGATGTAGTTGGTCATGGAATTGATTAACCACGACATGATCATATGGTTTTCTGCATTCCATGTCTGGAATTTTGGGTCATCATTGGTCGGAGCGACGACATCACTGGTGATATAGTCCTCATTGCCTCTGCAGCAGATAAACATCATGACAGATTGGAACCACTAGAGGTAGTTCTGGTCGTTGAATTTGTGGTCAGTGATGAGGGAGGAAGTGTCATCGATTCCAGTTGGAACAGGGGCAGATGAGGAGGAGGATATTTCTTGGGAGGAAGAAGAAGTCATCATACCGAAGAAGATTGATATGACTCTGATACCATGAAAAGATATGAGAAGACTTAATTTTATTGATGAAAAGAGGAATATAAATACCCATTACAAGACTTACTGATAAAGAAAATAATAAAAACAGAATACAGTAAAAAATGAAAGGAAAATAACAAAATATAAGAGACAGCTAATCTCTCTAATTTAAAGAGAGAAATAAATAGAGATTCTCAAGATCCCTCATATAATTTATAACTCTTTAAATATAAAGTTATAACAAATATGAAATATAATAATTAGTATTTTCAAGATTTTTCAACAAGAACAAGAACCAACTATAATTTTGATTTGACATAACATTTCTCTCTTTAAGAAGCCAGCCAAGCCTTCCATAAATCTAAGACATTTAAAAAATTTAAAATAAACTATATATATATATATACCTAACCCCTCTTCTCTTTTTTTTCTACTCAATTTCTAATCTACAATAGAGCTCTAATATAAATCCACAAATAGTATTGGATCCAATATAAGACGTTTATTGAAAGAAGCAATGGAAACTTCAGCCTGTTAAGCTTTTGAGATGATGATCATTACGATGAAACTTGCTCGAGCAAAATTGCACTCTCAATTAATGGTTTATATGGTATATTGACCACAAGAAGCAGGCATGGACCCGTATTTGTGCAGAATTTGATAAAATAACAGAGTAACAGAAGCTCTCTGGAAGCAAAAAAAATATGAAATCTGTTGTCATCCTAAAAAAGATCTTTAACATGAATTTCCAATCTAATAAAATATGATAACTTTACCAAAATAAAAAATCTTTTTTTTTAAGCCAAAAAGTTAAGATACGCACTGCAACTTTTTTTAAAATTCTATTTTATTTCAAAATTAATTTTACAAAAAACTACCATCATGTCAGAGGGAGTTGAAAAAGGACTGAAAGGAACTCACACTTGATCAAACTGCTCTGAATCAGCTAAAAGATGAGCCACTTTAAAAAAAACTATGGATGCAAACTTAAGTGTTGAGGAAACTGCTTATAATTCCAAGCACCAAAAGCTCCAATCTACTTCACGGTCTGAACATATTCTAACTTCTCTCGATTGGGTATTTGGGTTAAAGATCTTCCCGAATAACCATAGAAAAGCATATTGAAGGTTTCTATATAACCTAAGCTAGCTCTCCTCTTCCCAACGCTCCCTTGGTATCTCACCAGAGTCAACAATAATCACCTTCTTCCTTGGTTTACCATTATACGTACCTGCTCCGCCTTCTATAGCGTACACTGTGTCCATTCCCTGCAATACCTTCCCAAATGCCACATGCTCCCCATCCAACCTGCAGAGACATGAAACTAATATTATTATTGTGTAAATTATGTATCTAGCTCTATGTGTGGATTACATGTAAACATATATGTATACTCATGTGTCCTCGCTGAAATTGTGCGACGAGTACACAGTTGTTTATGCAGGTAATCCGAATTTAGAGCTGCAGTATGTAATTCACCACTAATAATTTCTAGGTGCTCAAATGTCTAGCAAATTTGTTAAAAATGAAGTGAAGAATCTCAACATGTTGGGTTCTAACTCTCACAATGTCCGGAAAAAAAAAATAAATAAATAAACTAATCATTTCTAGTAAGATGGATGGTATTTACCAGCTTGCCTTTACTGATGTTATGAAGAACTGCGATCCATTGGTATCAGGCCCGGAATTCACCATTGAAACAACACCTGGAGGTAAGAGTTGAATTTTAACAATCAGATGATCCGAGACTTTGAAGATTAATAAAATTTTCAATCAATGAGAACAAGCTGCGTGATAATTAGAATACTAGTTCTATAGTTTATGCAAGACATGGCAGTTGCAAACTGAGGATGTAGAAGGGTAAACGAATTAAAATTAGCCAACGAAAAAAAAACATCAGGTAATTAAAAAAAGCATGGCAGTTGCAAAATGAGGATGTAGAAGGGTAAACGAATTAAAATTAGCCAACGAAAAAAAACAACAGGTAATTACATTTCAGTTCCCCGCCCCCACACCCCACGACCCCCACCCCCAATTCACTGATTCCCACTTTTAGTTTGTTTTGAGAACCATTATCTGAAAAAAAAATCACATTGTAACCCTAAGTAGTATATTTAATATTATCAGAAAACCATTTAACGGAAAAAACTTCAACAACGAAAAACAGGACCTTTCACTAGAATAACAATAAACTTCCTTTTTGCTATATAAATAATAAATTTTATGACTTCAAATGTTTCCTTCAGAGAGTTTTTTTACAGAAATGTGGCAAGCAGTCTAGATGACTCTTGAAATGATCCACTGCACTTTGCAGCAAAATATCAAGATTGATCAATGTGTACTAAAACAGCGCTGCGCTATTAAGAAAAGGAAAAAGACAAAAAAAAAAAAAAAAACCTGAAATAGAAAGGGAGGAAATGAAATGAGAAATTATAGTGAAGAATTTTAGGGGACATAATTAGGTGGAGGAAATACACCATAAGCTTAGTCCTTAAGGCTCATTAGGTTCCATTCAAGAATAACAAAATATAGCCATACTTATTGTTCAGCTAGCTAAAGCTTAATGCAACAAATAGAAGGCTGTTCACCTCATTTTAGTCTTTGGATGTCTAACTAAAAATCAACTCACAAGTATCACTAAGATTTAGCTTCGCAAACCCATAAGAACTTAATAGCTATATGCTTACCCTTCAGCTAGGTTCACGACACTGTTCTCCAGCTTTCCCTGATAATATGACAAATAACTTTCCCCGTCTCCCTACTCTTAAACCCTTAATATCCATATGCTTAAAATTGACACTTCTCCTATTGTGCTTTCAGAGAAGCAATTCATTCCACTTGTAATGGTCGCCCCATGTACATTTTTTTTTGGCAAACATTTGTCTTCATCCTATAATTCTTTAGAGCATCCATATTCCTAGTTTAAATTACAAAGACAACTATGGATTCCCTTTCTAAGTGGTGTCAGGCCATGGTTCAAAATGTCAATCAAGAATGATGGAAATCAGGCAGCTAAATTGGGAGTTTTCTATAATTAGGAGCTTCCTTATTTAAATTATTTTCAATTTCTTTATTCTGATTTATTTCCTAATTAGCTGAATAATATTTAGATTATATGAATATGCATTATTAAGTTAATTAAAATGGATTATGCATAATATTTTGTACCTAACATAGATTGTAAGATTATAATTTATTGGAATGAAAGCAAAGGGAAAAGGCATCAAGCCTATTCAAAATTCAGCCTATTTTCTCGAAGATTGACATGGTATCAGAGCCTTCTCATGGTGAAAATCTTCGCCGCTGCTTCCTCCTCCTCCTTTGTACCCTATTCCTCTTTCAGTCCGCCGCTCACCTCGGAGACTCTATCCGACATCAACCTCCCCCGATCTCTCCTCCGGTTCTCTCACAAAATATCTCTCTCCGTCGCCCCTTGCTCGATTATGATGCATTACTACTCTTCCATCGCCTGTAAATCTAGGCTACTCACCATCCTCTTTGATGAACTTCTCCTCCAACAAGACCCTTACACAGATGCCATCAAGCTTCCCCGGTCGGCCTCCCTCTTTTTCCACGAGATCTTCATCGTTCTCCAATGATTCAAATCCCTACTCATTGAATGCTCCTCTCGCAGAAGAATGCAGCTTATTCTGCTATGTGATTCCCTCGCCAAAGGCTTCTACGAGCTCACCCTCGACCTCTCTACTCTTCTCAGCATACTCCTCCTCGATCTCCACCTTGCTGATGATGTCCGCGATCTTGTTGATTTCCTCCGCTGCCAATGTTGCAGGTTAACCCACACCATTGATCCCGACATCTCTGCTCTCCGCAGGGAGATTCTCGCCATCATCCACAAGATCAAGCTCGAGATCGTCCCAGATCGCTTTCGTCTCGCAGCCATCTTCCACAATCTTGGCCTCAACAACTCCTTGAGTTGCCAAGGAGAAATTGAGTGACTCAAGCAAAAAATTGGGGAAAGGGTCTCGAAGAAATGGACAGTTGCTTCCTCCTTCGTTCACCTTCGGCTACTTCGCCTGTTCGACTGTTTTGTCTTGCTTCGTCCACTTCGGTTTCATACAAACGCCATCATCGATTTCGTTAGCCTTTGTTGCTTCTTCCTGCTTCCGTCTCCCACGTCTAGTTCCAGCTGCGACTGCTTTGTCCGTTTGCTCGTCTGGAACCTCTCGTCGTCTGATTATTTCTTCGCCTACATCGTTTTCATTCTACTTCGTCTTCCTCTTTGACTCGGCTAGTCTCGACGGAGCCTCTCCTTCATTCGAACTCCACCCGCAGCGACTCCCTCTTAATCGTCACCTTCATTTGCACGCCAACAAGATATTTCCTTTTTTCATCTACACACCTGATCTCGGCTTCAACACTTTTGGCGTGAAGATCAAGAACAAATCGTCCTCGCCGTCACCAGAAGAATTAATAACATTTAGATCGTATAACAAGACGCAATTTCTACTCGTGGGCTATGATCAATAGCATTTGGAACGTGTAACTGGATCCTGCATATGGGGTATGATAGGTAGCATTTGGATAGTGTAACTAGATCCCTCTTGTGGACTATGATCGATAGCATTTGGATCGTGCAACTGGACGCGAATCCTTCTTGTGGCTATGATTGGAATATATGGACGACAACGATAGAGGATTTATTGCTTTTATTTGCTCAAATCATATTATGGTTCAAAAGTTGTCTTTAAGGCTTTGACATTCTCGGTTTCGGCACTCACGTTTGATGATTGTTGGTCCAGAAAAAGTTTCTTGTTGGCAAATTGATGCTTCTTGATTAGTCAGCATTAATTTCAGGGGGGTGTCAATCAGTAAGGACGAAAATCAGACAGCTAAATTATGATTTTCTATAATTAGGAGCTTCCTTATTTAAATTATTTTCAATTTCTTTATTTTGATTCATTTCCTTGTTAGTTGAATATTTAGATTATAAATATGGATTATTAAGTTAGCTAAAATAGATTATACAAAATAGTTGTAAGATTATTATTTAATGGAATGAAAGCAAAGCGAAGAGGTATCGAGCCTATTCAGGATTCAGCCTATTTTCTCGAAGATTGACACAAAAACAAATAGTAGCATTATACTCTAGAGGCTTCAAAACTGATTTCTTTACCTCTTAGTAAATCTAGTATGTTGTCATTGTGTGTATATTATCAAGTTTAGTCTTAATGGTCAGAAGACAGCCCTCAGACTCATTTTATTACCAGCACTTCTTTTAAATTTCTCATTAACGGTTATTTATGTCAGCTTGTTCTTATTCATCTTTGTCATGCGTCACTGACCTCATCACCAATTGAACATAAAAATATCTTCATCTATAAGAAACAAGTTTATATGGAGCAATATTACTTAAAATAATCTCCGCTAATTTGGAAGATTCAACGCAATTGTTCAAGAGTTTGATATTATTAGTATGGAGGCAGATCACGCAATTTTCCACCACCACGTATCCCTTTATTAGTGTATTTAATTAGTTGTCAGTGAGAATGACAGCTATTATAGGAAGTGATGAAGCAGATATTTGCCATTTAAAACAGTGCCTCTTCAAATATCTTCAACAAAAAGATTGGAATAAACTTTATTTAATTGATAAAAAAAGTGACTTAATCAAAATTTGGTTTGTTATTTCTCAAAAAATCAAAATGTCAAATATATTGGAGAAGCATACATGAAGAGTTGTAGACCCTCTGAGACTATAATTTGATCCAAACGTTGAACTTCTACTAGATTAGGAGGAGCATTTATCTCATCAAGCTAAATATAGAAGACTCACTCGTCCAGATTTTATTCCTCAATTGAAATATTGCCATTCGTATTCTCAGATATCTATCAATGCGGGCAGAGATTATTTATAAGAAGAAAGGGGTAGCATACATGTGATTGGCTACACTAATGCTGATTGGGCAGGGTCTTCTGTTGATAGAGGTTAACTTGGCATCTCGGGAGAATAGAAAAAAAAAGTTGGCAAGTGAAATGCTAAGGTTATATATTAAGCGATGGCAATGGCTACATGTGAGCAAAACACGGCTGAAATAATTCCTGGAAGAAATAACATTTTGAGAAACAAGCCAAATGAAATTGATTATAAAAATTAACATTGCATATAGCCTTGAACCCAACTTTTCATGAACTAATCGTATAGAAATTGACAGTCATTTTATCAAGGAGAAGTTTCATTTAAAGAGCGTGATTATTTTTATAATTCAGCAAACCAGCTGGAAGATGTATTTTTTTTCTCGCGTGGGTTCTTCAAAAAAATCTATTTTTTTAATAAAGATTGGGGCATGTGATATATATGCTTTAACTTAAGGTAGAATATTGAAATTGTAAAATCGAGATAGTAACACTAGAACTATGAAAGATAGTTTAATATTCAATGTAAACATGGTAAAAGTCATTATGAATTATTAAGTTTATCAAGTGGTGGCAAAGGTTCTTATGTTGCATCCATGTAGGGAGCGATTTTTCCATATGGAGGCCGTAGGTACGGCCTCCAATTAACTTAAGCCGCATCATTAATATTTAATTAAATGAATTTTTAATATTTTAAAATTAAACACACTGTCATACACTTTTTGGTAGGGGATGGTTTTAATTGGGCGACCGTATGGAGTCGTCGTAGGGAAAAATTTTTCCTATGTAGGAGAAATGCATTATCAAAAAGTAAATTAAATTAGTTCACAAAAGAATGGGTTTGGTTTGTGATTTGCACTTTAAAGAAACAAAATGCACAAGCGCTTAGCTTAGCACACCGAGCAAGTGTAAATATATCTCAATTGATAAAATAACAATAAATTTTAATTAAAAATAAATAGTAAAAAAAATTTCAAAATTTATGTCATAAAATGCTAACAGCTCCACTGTGTAGACAACATAGAAATTATGAGTGTTTGAAGAAGCTTTTTTAACTTTACTACATGACAAATTTGGGACTAAACATTGGCGCGAATACCTAGTAATGAAGACTGAAGCAATAATGATTATTCACTTATAAAAGTCAAAATTTGTATAAATGCAAGTAATATTAACCAGTTTTTATTTACTATGAATTGAAGCTAGATAGTTTAATCTAGTTAAGCTGAAAACAGAGAATAAATAAATTCATCCAAAACCTGCATGAGAGTGCTTTACGATGAAATTCTCATCAGGGAAACTGCCACCATAAATGGATTCACTGCCTCTACCATCACCATAAATGATATCGCCACCTTGAATCACAAAACCAGAAACTATGCGATGAAAAGGTGTTCTCTTGTAATGAAGAGCCTTTCCATGTGCCCCCATGCCCTTCTCACCTGAAAAAGGGAGTGAAATTTCATGCATCTCAAATAAGTATAGATGTTCTTGAAGCCTTTTAGAATAATAACCTCATTCTGATCCAAGAAAGAGAAAGCCTTACAGAAAATCTAAGCAACAAAAGAAATAGAGGAGAATATGAAATTTTATTCATCAAGATACCTGTACAAAGGGATCTGAAGTTTTCTGCAAACCAAAAAAGGATGAGCATTAGTAGCATGCTAAAAGAATTAACAGTGAAAAAGGGCTTTCATGATAAGCATTTCCATATTAAGCACATGTAAAATAGAAATAAAAATAAATAAATAAAAGTTAAAGTGGATGTGCTACAAGTAAAAATTATTAAGTTGCACTTCATACTCCAAAAATGTTTAAGCGCCATAACTTGAAAAAGTCAGCAATCATAAAGTAACTTAACAAAATACAACGCCTAAAAGTTAGCGCTTAACAAAAGCAGGATGCTATTGCATATTATGCAAAATGTAGAGGCTTCAGCCTATTTAAATTAGGTGGATGTAATGGCAAAGGAAAGATACAATAAAAACTGAATAGTGACAGGCAGAAAAAATTATCGAAAGAGTGGGGATTAAGCTTGCCAACTCCTACCCATTGATAGGAAAGCTGGGGAGATCCTTTCTCACTAATTGAACGAACAAAGTTACAGAATGCAAGAGAAACCAAAGGAAAGCAACCCTACAAAAAAGGGAATCAAGCAATAGCCCTAACAAGATCTCAGCTACACTTTTCTAAAACAAGCTGCCGTGTTTCCATGACTAGAATCAACAGATAATAACTTAAGATAATGTATAAACCAAACTGATTCACCATTTTTGGCGATATTATTGTTACTTACACTCCCAATGCTCCAAAAAAACAAAGAGAGGGATGATAGCGATAAGGGAGCATAAAAAGAAACCTCAAAGAGAGAGAAGTCTCTGCCAATTTTTATGTGAGAAGTTATAACTGAAAACAACTGTAAAACACCCTCCAGAAGAAAATTGCACATAAAACAAGTACAAGAAATCAAAAGGGCTCAAATGTGAAAAAGAAGATTAGCTAGGAATCTTTTCCACAAAAACAATTCAATTACTAGAAAACTACTTTCAAGCAGAACAAGGCCTTAAAGATTCAATGATAAAAGGATGTAAGAATACATTCATACATTAAGAAGACTAAAAAGAGTTGACTGAATCCAAAAAAAACCGCAAGGGGTGGGGCAGGGGGACATTCAACTTGGAAAGTCATCATTTGAATTCAAACGTCCAATTCAACTGACAGTAAAATTTAGAACTATGACTACAGCTGAAAGTGGAGAATCTAAAGCTTTAAATTTTCAAAAGAAAAAGCACTAAAAAACAGATGAAATGAAAAATCATAAATAGTTCTGAAATTAGTTGAACAGAAAGTATTTAGAAATTAGCATAGCAGAACTTCTATCTCCAGTCATGAAAATAAACAAAAGGCTATTAAAATTATAGCAATTGTTGATGGCTCAATAAGATTACGTATAATAAATGCCCTTCCCATCACAAAATTGTGTACCTAGCATAATAACAAACTTAAGACGCCCTAAGGAAATTCATAAATACAGAAAGATACANTGAGATTCTGCTCTTCAAAATGCCAATCACACAATCTCAATGTTGAATTCTTTGATTGAGGAATGAACAAGTTTATGCTGCTTTCAATTGTCGGTCAACTTTTTCGATAGATATAGATTTGAAAATATGAAATATGAAAATAATTTTTT